>VVHJ01052351.1:0-20867 GCA_015107715.1 Tylochromis polylepis
TGTCAGGTCTAAAAACTAACTGTAGGAGATCAACAGTATCTGAAAGTCGAGTCCTTAAGAAATACGTTTAGTCAAAGCTGTTAGATTTGCTTTTGCATTGATTCTGAGAATGAGACGGATCTGTCTTCCAACTAATGTTGTAACCAGACCCACAGCCTTTCCCGAAACCAAACAGTTAGAGGAAAGCACAAAATGAAAACAGAATTTAGCACTGATTGAAACAGAACCCAAATTGCTGTCTCCAAGTCTACTGTGATTTATGCCACCACAAATATCACAAACATAAATTTGTGTGATGCAATGTAGTATTGCAACAGCTTTGACTTTCTAATAAAGACTCAGATGGCGTTCTACAAACAAATGATCAAACAATTAGTAAATAATGATTAGTAATCAATATATCATTGACATTTAAGGTAAATAACTATTAACAAAAGCTGAATTAACAATAGATTTCCCTTTTATCAGCAACAGTTGATGTCAAAGTGTTACTGGATCACATCATGGAAACAAGTAAAATAATTACATTTATTTAGAGTGCCTATTGAAATGTTTTGAAACGTAACAAGTGGTCCTTGCACCAACCGCTTAAGGGATTAAACCCTTGATAGTGAAATCCTTATAAAACTTTCCCAGGACAGTAAAATGTAAGCAAACCTTTCAGCCCATCTGGCTATTATATTAGAGGAATGTCTACGTTTCTCTTTGACCTCTTTTTCCACTTTCTGAGTAGCGTTTAAGTAAACACAGCTGCAGTGACATTTGGTTTTATTTAGAGCTCTGTTTGCAACTCACACTCAGGCATAGATGCATTGTGTAGGTTGTTCCCAATTAGACGAGACTGAAAGGCCGAACTGAAGAAACCATCTCCTGGTCCACTGGCAAGAAAAAAACGGTCGTGATTACTCACATAATGCAGTGAACATGTATGTATTTATTAAAGACTCATTCTCACCTTTTGTTCAGCACAACAAAGTGGACAGCAAATATTGTAACATAGAGGATGAGGGGAAGCAGGATGAGTGCAAAAGCCCGAGCAAGGAAGTGCTTTGCAATGTCCACCTGGCACCAGGAAACATGAGGAAAAGGGCGGTCAAACCTTTAGCAATATTCATTGACGATATCAGGCACCAGTAGGCTTAAAAATATCCTGCTGTTTACCAGCGAGAGACTCATATCTCCCAGAAGTCTCCATAGGTCCCAGATTGTGTTCAGTCCCACCAGGAGGATGACAAACAGACCCACAAACTTTACCCCCAAAGCCCCAGCAAGGCTTATACCAGTAAGTACCAGCCAAAACCACCAGGAGGCAGTGAAGGACCTGGAAAAAGAAGAAAGAAAAGAAAAAAACATTCAGTAGGGAAGAAGGAAAGTAGGTAAAATTATTAACAGGCCATAGTGAACCTTTCACTCTTGGCAAACTGAGGTTCTATTGGTGTCCTACCTGTATCTCTGCTGGTTGAATTTTACCATACTCAGCACTGCTGCCATGATGAAAAACATGAGTATAGGGTCTAACAGGATGTACTGGGAGATGGTGATGCAACCAGTGTCTGTCAGAAAGGTGTTAAACACATTGATTCACCTCAACTCAGCATACACAGTAATCAAAGGAGATATCAGCTGAAAACGAAGACGATAGCCAGGATGGAAAATAATTTTTAAGTCAGTCTGAGTCTGAGTCATACTGTAGTCATTTCTTCACTGCTTACATACTGTTTGTATGCGTAAGAAATCTCTAGCAACTTTCAACATTCAGATAATTAAATGATGATTTACCAAATATGAGCAAGGTAGCAGCGATGATAGCAGCGGTGCAGGAGTTAGACAGCTCCAGCACTGTAAGGTAGGCAAAGATGGGGAGGAAGGAGCCCAGCACAGCACAAAACTGCAGGAAAGGAGGAAGAACAAACAAATCAGCACCTAAAATTCAGTTCTTCGGTATTTCTTACACTCGTATTTCCCCAGTACAGTCTTTAACTATAGAAATAATGACGCACAAACACTGATAAATACGCATTTTATCAAAATTACAACAAGTGCTGTGTTACTTTTGATATTATATAATTCTGGCGTATTAGTTCAAATAAAATTTAGCCTAGTGTATGAGACAATATGAATTTGAATGACACAGCCTAAGTAGTTCTCTAGTTACAGCTATTTGAAAATTGTTCCACAGAAAACGCTGGTCAGAAAAGGCTTGAAAATGGCCCTGAGATCATTACAATTTTTTTTTAATTAAAATGCAAACTAATTTAGCAGATTTACTGTTAAGCGTTTAATAAATTGGGAATTTTTATCAGGGAAATCAGAGCGTGTCAGACTGGGAATTCTTCTTAAATTTGCTCAATTCATATTGTGACCCAAAAAGCAGTTTTCCAAGTGTGACAAGCAGCATACCCCTCTCATCCCCCAGTAGTTTTGGTTTTCATATTTATCTCCCGGCTTTATGAAAGGAAAGGTGCCATTATAGCCACTCATGTAACCAGCCAGCCCTATCAGCATCTGCAACAGAGTGACAAAGGTCAACAGGTACAGGACTGAAGAGCCTTGCATGAAGACAGACCAAAGACATACTCTGTCATCTCACCTTCCCAAGAGGAGGATGGACATCAAAGAAGAAGGTCCTGTTGATGTAGTAGCTCCCCATTTTTCCAAAGTGAGTCTCATCCCAGCTGAAAGACCCAAAGCACTCATCTTGTAAATAACGGTCACACAAGTGAAGACTCACATTAAGCATTCCTTCATGGAGTAAATGTCACTCACCACACATGAGGGGGCTCAGTTATCTTATAGAGGCGTGTAGAGAAAGACAGCCCTGCCACCAGCACCAGCAGCACTTTGCTTGGAGATTCAGTGCTTCCTCTGGCTAAAAACTGACCAGATGGTCCATTTGAGGACTGGGTGTCACCTCCTGCTAAGTGTCCAGCAGTTTGACTGTTCTTGTCCTTGGACACAGAAGTGAATATGGTCTGGAAGCGCTTTTCTGGTGTGGGGCATGTTTTCCTGTTCCGTAGTGCTGAAGTGTTCCACTTTGGCGTGCATTCTGCTTTTGCCATTAGGAAAATAACCCAGTAATACAAACGACCAGATCCCTTTCCCACCAGGTAAATCAATATTTGGGTGATACTACCTAACCATATGGTATGTGGCGATATCTAACTGCGCTGTCAGGGGCGAGGAGCTAGACTTAGCGTATTAATAGAAAGAAACGTTTGAACAGCTAGCAGCACTTCTCAACGCTGTGTGTCAAAACAGGCGATACTGACAGTGAACGTCCCACCTAGTCTACTCAACAAATTACCACACATGATATCAGTTACACTGTCGCTAACTTAATGAGAAATTTCTTCAATAAACCCCGGCTCTAACTTTCTAGCTAAGTAACCCGCTGGTCCAATGGCTACTTTTAGAATAATATTAGCTAGGAGCTAACAGTCTACAATTACCGCTTAATTAATCAGTGATTTTACATTAACAGCAACCCGACACCTTACGGGAGGTTGTAGCTCGAGTCAATGAAACACGTTTGAGACACGCTGGCTTCTAGGAGATGTATTCCCGTGTAATACATCCACGTATTTATGTGGACGATGGGTGATTAAAGAATAAACTAAATTTCCCAAAATCCTTCTGGGATGTCGCAGGGATACCTACGGATCCCCGGAAGGGTCATGTTTACATATCGGGATTTTTCTTTTCTTTTCTTTTTTTTTAAATATTGTCTCTGCACTCAGTGCTGACACAAACCGTTGTTGTGTTGGTACACTTCAGTTCTCCTTAATAAACCTATGGGTATGACATATCGCCATGTCAGGGACCGCTTTTTTAGTTTACAAATAAACGCATTTCAGTTTTGCCAATGTGGAAAGGAATGGATAAGTAGATGTAGTTCAGAAGTAAGTCCACTAGAGGGAAATATAGTGTAGTAAGTACGTTTAATTACTAAGAGAAAATCTCACGGTAGATTTTGTTAACGCTGTATGCACTTGCTGACCCCACACTCGTTAGTCTAGTGGATACACGGTTTTTAGGAACTGGATTTGGTCCACCACTGATCTTGCAGTCTTGCACTGCAATCTTGAATCATTTTTCTTTGACATTTAAAGCTTTTAATTTACCACAGTTTGAAGAAAAACCATCAGCATCTTTGTGTGTGTTCATTTCTGTCGACCTCTGCATTCAAAGCAAGTGTATTAGTTTAAATATAATGTTATTTTGTCATAGATCATCCTAGCAAATAGTTGTCAAAACAAGAAGCACTCAGAGAGTGAAAACCTACAGGAAAAGTATTGTACTGTGTATATCTTCATTTAGTTTTATTTTGTATTTTTAAACGTAGTTTAAGACGTTTTTAGTGCAGTGGAAACAGGTGCAAAGTGTAGGCTTTTGTTATGTTTTGAGTACAATTAATTCTTATTATTTTTATTTACATGACTATAGCTATATATGGGTAGTATTCAATTCATTACTTAGTAAAATTCGTTTAAATGTTTAGTAATAAAAATCTAGAGGTTTTTTGGTTTGTTTTCCAGAAAACAATGATACTTATTCAGTAACATTGTACATGTATTTATATTTTTATAACCTGTTACTGTAATATATGTATATATCATTCCTTATATACCTGTATGTTATTACAAACACCGACAGCAAGAAACATAGTTTAAATAGCTCTGTATAACATTATTATCACTTTGGCCTTCAGATCAATCTTTTGACAATGAAGATGAGGTCAGAGGTCAAATGTGACATGAATTTAAAAAAAAAAAACTTTTTATGTTGCTTTCCATATGTTGACAGGACACAACATACTTGTAAGAATCATAGTCATCATAGTATTCATCGAAGTCATAAGGCTTTTTGTGCATTTTTGACCAATAAGCTGACCTTGAACACCTTGGTGGGTGTAAGCCAGATTTTAACGGATTTTAAACATGACCTCATTCTACACCCCTGCAAAGTTTCTCAAGCCTTTTCAAGCTATTGTATTTACGGACAGAAAGAATGACATGCAACCAAATGCTACCAAAAACGTAACCGCCTTAGCAGAAGTAATAAAAAAATCAAAGTAGCTCTGCTTTGACAAGCTGGAATTTATATGGTGTCTCAAACAAATTTACTTTAATAATAATTCAGTAACATCAATAGTTACTAATACGGCTTAATTTATTTTAGAGGGAAAAACACTGACATCTGTAAAAAGAAAAAAAAAAAGAAATCCTACACATGTTAACCACAAGATGTGTCTCTGAGTCAATACTTTTACTTCAGAATGATTTGATAGCTTATAGTACAATTAAACACTATTTTAAAAAAATATAAAATAAGTTATTAGTTTTTATTTATTGATTTAAGTTCTTCCAACAATCACCACCAACGATATCATGATTACACAATAATATGCCCATGATTGGTTTAAATACTTAAACCACACTGTTTGGGAACCTCACAGCTTTGTGTAGCAATAAGCTCTAATGACTTTACTGATCATCATTTGTATATTGCATACTAAAACAAACTTACTGTTCTTGTTTTATCCCAATAAACTCCCCAAATTACTCTGCGTGTATACACATGGTGAATGCAATGTGTGTTGGGTGCTTTGTCAAAGTAAATTATCAAACAGGCAGATCTTTTTTTATGTTTTATTTTGATGACTGATAGTGATTACAGTCAAGAGGTAAACAAAATGAATGAGCATGATGTTTCCACTGACCACAGCTTTACATTTATGTCAGGTTATTTGTGGTTTTGAAAGATTTTAAATATTCTTTTAGTTTGAATTTAAATCTTAAAGTTATGGTTCAGGTGATGATTTAACCGGAAAAGTATAGTGGATGTAGAAAACAAGACAAAATATTTATACAACTGTAAGTTTATAGGCTATGGAAGCAGGTTAATGGCAAAATTTAGTCATCCTCCAGACTCAGAATTAGACTTTAATGTTTCTGTGTTGCTGTAATTTCATCCTGAATATACAAGACTACAAGGCACGTGTGGTTACTCAGAAACCAGAAAGCTGATACCGTCTATGATACATTCATGACATAAGGATCCGACAGAGACTAAAGAAAATAAAGGTCAAAATGACTAATATTTAGCTGTAAAGTTGTGATGCACAGAGGTGGGTGCTCGCATTCCAAAAGCGTCGTCATTGCAGTGGACTTAAGGAGTCAGAATGTCTGTAATTAGAACAGTGCTGCCACTTCCAAAAATATAATTCATTGTCTGCTCCACAGGGCAGGGTATTCACACAGTTCCTCTGGTACAGTGTAAGCCACTCTCCTCATACATAAAAAGAAATGCTTTAAAAAACATTTTTACAGACATATAAATCTACAAAAAGCTATGATGACAGATATTTCTTACATTTTATGTTTTATGTCGAACAAAATATTTGTTGTGCTATAATGCATTGAGAGAATATATAACAAAAATAATACATAGTACTAGATCTGTACAAAATATACCAAACCTCTCCAACAAATGAAGCCTTTGTCTTTACATGTGTTCAGAGATGCAGACATGGGAAGGGTCTGGATGTGAGATTTGAATTCCAAATATGTTACATGTGGAAAAGGAAATCCTTTTGCCTGTTTGATGTGGTTGCATGAAACAAATTTGCCGTCGCACACTTTCAAAGCCAACAAAGCCAAGAATCAACGCTGTGATTGTCTACTGTAAAAAAAAAAAGAAAAAAGAAAAAAAAGCTTAATACTGTTAATAAGAAAGGTACTGGGTCAGTAACTGTTTTCCTACATTGCTGCTGATATCGCATGAAAATGGAGTCAAACATAAGAAGACAGGTTATATACTCTCACTGTCCATTTCATTAGGTACAACTGTTTAACTGCTCGTTAACGCAACTCTCTAATCAGCCAATTACATGGCAGCGACTCAATACATTTTAGTATGCAGACCTGGCCATAACGAGTTGATGAAGATCAAAGCAAAACATCAGAATGGGGGAAAAAAAGTGATTTAAGTCACTTTTAATGGGACATGGTTGTTGATGCCAGGGGGGTTTGATCAGCTGATCTGCTGAGATTTTTCCCACATGACCATCTCTAGGTTTTAGAAGAAGGGTCTATGTACATGTGAAACCTTGAAGCAGATTGGCTACAGCAGCAGACGACCACACTGGCTGCAGTTCCTGCTGGGATCACCAAAATTGAACAAACAAGATTGGAAAAACACTGGCTGGTCTGATGAGTCTCCATTTCTGCTATGACATTTAGATGGCTGGGTCAGAATTTGGAATAATCAACATGAAAGCATGGATCATTGGTTCTGGTGGTGGTGGTGTAATGGTGTGAGGGATATTTTCTTGGCACAGTTATAGCCTCCTGAGAACTGAGGGGAAAAAAATCTTTCGGTTCAACTTTTTTTGTGATTTGTTTGTCCACTACAGAGGACATAAATGAACAGGCAGAGATCCCACCTGCGCTCATTAGTACCAACTAAGTCTACCAGAGTATTGTTGCTGATCATGTTCATCCCTTTATGACCACTGTGTACCCATCTTCAGATGGCTGCGCTCAGCAGGATAACACTCAGTGTCACAATGTTCAAATCATCTCAAACTGGTTTCTTCAACATGAAAATGAGATCACGGTACTTGAACTGACCAAAATCTCTGCTGAATGTTTCCAGCACCTTGTTAAATCTGTGCCACAAAGAATTAAGGCAGTTCTGAATGCAAAAGGGGGTCCAAACCAGTACTAGCAAGGTATACCTAATGATCTGGTCAGTGAGAGTATATCACAATGCTTTCAGTGTGTCACACAGATCATCTTATACATCTACAGTCTCTCCACGCCCACATAAAGGGTGAAGCTGGTATTATGGAAGTTTGACTGCTTTGACCTCCCAGTTCTTGGTCCAGAGCTTCTTCAATGGCAGCTTGTAGGTCATGTTAAAGAAAGACTGTTCTGTGTTGAAATTCTGTTTAGTTTGTTTAGTCCAAGGTAAATGTAACTGAGACTGAGAAATTGGTGAGAGGTTTGACAGTGATGAGTATCCCGATATACAGTATGGCTGATTTCTGATGACATTCCTTCTTTTACAAAATACATTTATTATTTCCCCACACTGTCTCTGACATCAATTACTGAGACAAGTAAAACAAGACGAATCAAGTACGCCATCTGAAATATTTTGCTTTCTTAGTTAGCAGAGGCCCGTCACGTAAATGAAATAAATAACACACAAAAAGAGAAGATGATAGAGAAAATAAAGTGGAAATATATATATCTGCATATCAAATTGCCTGGGCTTACTGAATAAAAAAGATCAGTCCACAAAATCCCTTTAAGGCAAATGGATATTTGGAGAATGCTAAATCCCATGTAATACATTCACTGCACAATTCCTGGTCCTCTTGAATGTGTGTGAGGGGGATATAAATGCATCCTGTGCTGAATGCAAGTGTGTGTGTGTGTGTGTGTGTGCTTTCTATATGTACATGTGTCAGTATGTGTGTGTGTGGTGTGTAGGGAAACGAGACTGGACGTTTCAGCATTACTGTTGGAGGTTTAGAGTCAAGCCCTGGGGGAAAATGGGCAGAGAAGCCAGCACTCCAACATACTCAGTTTCCTGCCTCCCTAAGCCTAGACTCTGGGATCGCTGGGATGCATTTGTGTGGCTTGGCGGAGGCCACGAAGCCCGGCAAGCAGGTGCATTTGTATGATCCCTCTGTGTTTGTGCACTCCCCGTTCTGACACAAAGGCACTTTGTCGCTGATGTCCTCACACTCGTTTATGTCTGAAGAGAAAGGACACAGGATGAGTTAGTCAGCAGGGAGAATCCAGGAAGAAGAAGCTGCCTATGACACATCTGCTCCTGAGGGGTCACCTTATTTAGCATTACACTGGGATGTTAAAATTATAATTCTTTCCTTTCCTTTCCTTTCCTATCCTGTCCTGTCCTGTCCTGGCCTGTCCATGTTAAACTCCAATGAATTCTGTTCCTTCTGTTCTAACTTTTCATCGCGGTACATGACCACACCAGAAACTATGATTTAAACACATGAAAATACTTTTGATAATTACTTGTTTTTCAAGAAAATAAACCAAACAGTTAATAGTTCTCAAATGTGAAGATTAGGTGCTTGCCTTTTTCTTGAAGTATTGTTCGACTCCCATCATACAGTACACAAATCAATGAATGCATCAGGGGCAATCTGGGGTTCAGCTTCCTGCCAAGGACACGTGATATGTGGACTGGAGGAGGTGGGGCTCAAACCACCAACCTTCTGATAAGTGGACAGCTCATCCTATCTCCTCAGCCATAGCTGCTCAACAAGTGACCAACACAAGTGTTTTAATTACTTTCACAAAGGTTTGCTGTTGCAGGTACTTTCCCTCAACACAATAACGTATTGCATAACATCTCATATATCTTTACTCAAACATGCCGTCATGTTGCGTGTCAGCTGGGCAGGATCTGCATTCGATTTACAGGCCATCTTGAGAGCCGGACTTCTAAGAATGATGGTAAAATTAACAATCCATTGGATTGTGTTTCCTTTTGGCCTTCAACAGGTTGTTCTTTCTCTTTTCCAGCATGGGAGGTCTGATTGTCATTTCATAGCAGTCAATCTCAAATGACCCTCTTTGTGTTTATGTCATGTTCTGCTGGGTAAATGCTAGCGGTTAGATTTATAAAAGGAGGCAGGACATGAGTTGCATAGCTCCCACATGTTTCCACGGTTTTCAATGACATTTCTTGGGAAAACTGGCTGGCCTTGAAGTTGATAAGCCTGTATGCAGACAGAATCTTGCAAACATACAATTTCATTACAAAAAGACAGACTCTGTTTTCTTACAAAACAAACAAAGTACATTAAAAGAAAAAAACGATATCTCATGTAACACACAAGTGGCTAAGATTCAAGGCCTCCTTGCTCTTGGCAGTGTACGACTAGGGAATGTCAAACCAAAGGGTAACACACGATGGTTTTGTGGAGTACACTGCTTTCATTAGTTTCCCATAAAACATAAGTTAATGCAAGGTTGTTAAATTTAAAGCTTCTCCTTGAGGGCAAAGATTTACAGCATGAAGAGTTACCCTACTGGCTCCAGAAGGTGAAAGCTGAAAGCAGAGTTCACTGTGGTTTGTTTTCAAGATTCAGTACCATGTTTTTAAATGAGATATGATGTTATATGAAGTGGCTGATTCTCCCATTGATCCAAGGAAGCCCCTGAACATTCTTTATTAGGAATACATGATCTAAATGTGGGTGGCCTACTGAGAAGGATCTAAAAGATGCTGCAGGAAAAACCCACCTATACAGGCCATCTTGTCTAGATCAAGTTCATAACCGTCTAAGCAGTCGCAGGTGTAGCCCTCTCGCACTCGAACGCAGCGACCGTTTTCGCACCCATTCAGGACTCCACATTCCTCCGCCCGGAGACCTTCAAAACCTTCATAGCGTTCTGATTGGACAAATGTACAGACAGACATTATAATGTTGCTACAACCCCCTCCCCCCACTAATCCAAAGAACCCCAACCACAAAAACCCTTACATAGTATAGAAAATAGAATTTTTGAAGTGACAAATATAAGTCTTCATCAAACAGACCTAAAAAAGCTTTTTCTTCAAATGCACTACAACATTTATTTAAAGAAAATATTTGCAATAATTTTCCCAAACTCTCATAATGCTAGACATCAGCTGACCTGTTAGGATATCCAGTCCACTAATGGGTCATTTGATATCCTTGTTCACATCCAGTTGGCAAAACTCACATAGGATATTCTGGCGTATACGTTGCCCGTCATTTCTTTATATCTTAGTTCTAAGGAGCCAGACTTTTTTTTATGGTTTTGAGCTACAGTTCTCCAAGGTTTTGAAGGTCTTTCAAAGTTTTTCTTTGGACATTGGCTGCTTTTTCACTCATTTTCACCCCAGTCCTTAACCATTGTCTCAGCAATGTTTTTTTTTTTGTTTGTTTGTTAAGCCATTTAACACTGATCTATCGATCATTCAAGAATAAAAAGGCACCTAACTCATGGGATGAACTAGTGTTGTGTCTACACTTAACAGACAACTTAGCAAAGAACAGATTTTAAATAATTTCTTCAGGCATTTTGTTACTATTAACTTCTCAAAAAACACGTCATTTGTTATAATTTCTGTTATTGAATCTACATAAAATTCCAAATATAATGCTGTTTGACAGCATAAAATTGTATTTTTGCACTAACAAGGTGATTTCCAAAGAGCTATTAGATGAAAGTGAGTCGTGAGTGAGTCGCTACAGGCATCTGTGATCATCTTGGGATCTTGTCAAAACTGATAGAATTATGAACACAGGACAATAGATCAGATTTTGATCCACCATGCAATACTATCTGGTTTGACTGGAAACAGCTTCATTTTTAAGCATGACAATAATCCTAAACACACTGCCAATGCAGTAAAAACATACCTGAATAGAAAAACACAGAATGGAATACTGTCAGTCACTGATCTTCCCAGAGCCAAGAGCTCAACATTATTGAAGCGCTGTGGGATCATCTTGTCATAATGCTTAACAAGTATGAGCCAACATCCAAAGAAGAGCTTTGAATGTCCTTCAAAAAGCCTGGAGAACTATTCCTGAAGACTACTTAAGCAATTACAAGAAAGCTGTGTTGAGGAATAGAGGTGCTCATACTAAATATTGACTTTCAAGCTCATTAGAATGGTACAAGATGTTTAGTTTCTGCCTAATATGCTAGATTCCATCTATGTTTGCACAATTTAATAAACTGATGTACCTATTTCCCATTTCTAGCAAAATATAAAGAAAGCAGGGGGTGGCTCAGAAATTTTGCACAGTACTATAGTTGCTGTATATATTAAAGCTACTTTGAATCCCAGGTAGGTATATTAAACTATACCCGATATGATAAGCTTGTGAAATATTATGTTAAACTACTAAAACAGAACAAAACCCACCAGCATATGAATCCACTCGCTGCGGCTGGTACTCTCTTGGCTGCACACTGGGGACACGGACGGGGACGTGGAGGGGTGGCTGTTGAACGCCGTAGTCGTTCTCATTAAAGAGAGGAACGCCTTCAGAAATATCATAGGGTCCACCAGCACCACCGTAATGATCCCAGTATGGAGGGCCAAAATGTTCTGCTGGATCGTCTAGCCCCTCAACACCGTACTCATATCCTATTCGCTCTCGCAGACTATCTGAACTTCCTCTCACGTTGCACATTACTGCATAGTCAGCTGTACACAACAGCAAACAAGGGATGGAAACGATCATTTTCTTTTGAAAACAAATAGAAAGTTACAAAATCATTACTGTATGAATTTGCTATGCTATGAACATGGTACATAGATTCATTATTAAACTAAATAATCACTATCTTATGTGATGCCTGCTTCTCACCAGAGTCTTTCCTGGGACAGAGGGCACAGTGTCCACTCCAGGCAACACCGTGCAGGCAGCAACACTCAGTGTATGTAGTTCTGCGATCTGTGAGTGGTTTGGCACACATGTTGTCGCCCTCAAGTTGCTGCCAGCAAATATCCACGTGCACGTCATCTTCTGAGCCCACAGCTTCTGGGATGTACAATGAGAAAGGTTTAACAGAAAAGATTAGAGAATGAGAAAAATACAACCTTAAGAGTCACCTAACTGAGTTATACTTTTTCTGTGAATATCCAATCGCTTTGTGTGTGTGTGTGTGTGTGTGTGTGTGTGTGTGTGTGTGTGTGTGTGTGTGTGTGTGTGAGTGTGTGTGTGTGTGTGTGTGTGTCACACCCTCTGTGGTGTTGAGATCAATGCAGCGTCGCCGTGTGCTGTCGAGAACTAATGGAGGACTGCAGAAACAGTTGAAAGACCCGGCCGTGTTCACACACACCCCGTTCTCGCAGGCATTTCCAAATTCACACTCATCATAATCTTAAAAACATGAGTGCAAAGAGAGTCAGACATCACCAAAATCATTGCATTTTAGCACATTAGCATGGTAACACAAAGTGGATCATGAATGAGACCATACATGTTTGAATATATGTAACTGATACTGGATTTGTATATCCAATATACTTATGTATATCTATACATAAGTAATCAATATTAAAACAACAACAACAACAACAACGATTTAACAAAAACGAGGTACAGGTGACCAGTCATATTTGTTGTGGTGATGAATGCTATAATGGGTAATAAAAAAAAGAATTTCTTACCCACACACTCAAGCCGGATGTTATCGTAGAAGAAGCCGGAGCGACAGTAGCAGGTATACGTAGAAAAGAGATTTGAACACTGCCCATTCTTACAGATGTCGGGCCCAAAAATCTCACATTCATTTGCATCTAAGGGCAAAGACAGAGAGAGCTGCGTCTGTGCGTCACGTTGCAATGTGTGAGCTGGAAAGTTTCAAATCCTGACCTTGTTTCTAAAAGCATTGGCACTGTGCTAGAACTGTCATTCTCTCTTTTTTTTAAAAAAGCTGCAATTACAGTAAATATTCAGATATAACGGCACGTTTACCATGAGGCCGGTCCATCTGGCTTTAAAAGTTGCTGCAGGTGAAAATAAAACATTTCACCTTTTTGTGCCAGTGTAAAGTCTGATAGGAAGATTAAAAAAAACTGGTGACAGCCAGTGCTACTCCTCAGCTTCCTATGATGCACCTATGGTTTAAATTTGAAAATTCTTGGTGACTTCCTTCTCAAGTTATTGCACTCACAAGATTTTCAGAAAACTCCACCCTGTGACCCTGACCTTGAGGTCGAGGTAACTAAGATTTGAACTTGTCCAAAATTTTGAGCATATACACTTAACAAACTGAGAATCCTAGGTGACATTTTTCTTAGAGTTATCATATCCACAAGATTTTCAGAATACTTGACTTCTGATCTAGAACTTGAGATCAAGGCCTCCATTATTTGAACTGGTGTCTTTCTCGAGTTATTGCATTCACAAACTTGGGTGTCCATGCTGCACGCCCAACGCCGGTGTGAGAACAAAACCCCATCATACTTTAATGGCTGAGGGGTAAAAACAGGGGAAATCCACAAAACGAGGTAGCATTTATGGGTGAAGAGTATGTATACCTATGTAAGTCCGTTGCTCATCTCCAAAACTTTGTACAGAGGAAACAGGCAAGGGTAGTAATCCACTGCCGTAAGGGCACAGCTGTTTGTAATCATCTGAAAAACAAATTGGATTAACAAAACACTGAAAAATGCTGGGCTAATATTACAACATGTTCACTTTATTCCGATGAAGTTTTTATACGGATAATAAAAGCTCTTGTTGTACCACTTCCTTGGATGGGACAGGCGTGGATTTCACAGTTGTCGCCCCAGCCTGCTCCAGCTGTGCAGCAGCACTCCTGCTTGGTGGTGTTGTGAGACAAGACGTTGTCGCAGAAGTTTGCATCATTCAGATTATAGTAACACTCCCTCCTCTCCTCTGCCAAGGCAGGGAATGCAGGAATGGGTTTGGTGTCTCTTTCAGCTGTAGGTGAACAAAGAAAAAATCAGGTGAGGGGATGTCAGAGATCACGGTCGTGAAAGCATCTGTGGATTTAGTCACGGTCTGGTGTTTGAGGAAGGAAAAATGCTCTCTGATACAGCTTTTTGAAGTCATACCTCACTGAGGTGAGATGAGCCCTCAAGGAAGCTAAAGTTACAATAAATCCTACACTTGAGGTACACATCATCACACTGTAACAGTGTCGAAGGGCCTCCGCTCTTTTATCCATCCACATCCCTTCAGCAGGTAGTGCATTACCCTCGCCTGCCACTGCTGAGCCTGCTCATTTGTCCAAAGGCATGGGCTCAGGCATTTCACCGTTAAGCTGCTGGCTTAGCCAAATGGAAACACTGGCATGTGAGTCAACACACCATTCAGTCTCACATGATTGATTAACACACGTCAAAAGCAAACAGTGGAATGTGGCAAAAAGGTACACAAAGGCATAACTGGGGTTTAGAGCCCAGGCAGAAGAAAAAACATCCCCGCTGAGGGCACGTAGCTTAATAATGTAAATACCCCCAATTTGTGTACACATGTGCCTATCAAACTGGGAATGTGATGATATTTCCATGACTCAAAAGGCCTTAGTCATCCTGAAATTGCACTGCATTGCATATCTTTAACCTCTGCACTTTCCGATTATTTTAGCACAGAGCAATGTGTCTTTAGCTCTAATTGCTAATAGCTACACCTTATCCCTGTTTGTCTTGGTGGGGAAATGGGTTTACAGTAACTAAGGCCCCAGGGCATTAGCTTGGCCCCAATAGAGAAGTTACTTCATCATTTGTCTGGCGGATTAAGCTAATACCAATTTTTGCGGGAAACCTAACCAACCATAACCCCAGTCTATAAAGAAAAAAAAATGGAAACACACAGGTCAAAAGATACTCTAAGAGACGTGGAGTAAGCCATGTCCACCTAGTCACCCTTGTTTGGATAATGAGAGATGGCTCATTAAATCAGGGAAAACTCCGTCTCCCAATGATGGGATTGAGAATTTAGTCCTGTGAGTCACTGTGAGTTCTAGTCCTGCTCTATTACCCATGGAACGGCACTGGCTGGTGTGGGGATCAAATTCCTCATTGTCGTTGGGGCAGATGCACAGGAAGCTGCCATCGAAGTTCTCACACAGGGCCTCCCCACACAGCGCCAAGCTCATCTCGCACTCATTCACGTCTGAGAAAAGCAAGAGAGGAAGCTTTAGGTCAGTAAAGGATCGGGGACATGCACGCAGTTGTCAGAAGAGTACTTGATATTCAAATGAAAGGAAAGTCCTTCATGCATTTCTTTATGTAGCACCATTAATTATAACATTATGCAATTAACAGATTTCTAAAACTATCTTACTATCTTACTTATCTTACTAACAATATTTTCCATCTATCTATCCATCAATCACATAGATAAATCTTCCTGCACTGTTTGAGCTTAAGAAAGATTTGATTCTTTACAAACAGACGATAAATATCAATTTTTATTTTTTAATAACGAGAAAAATAAATTCTCAAAACAGCTGGAGAGAGTCGTTTTTACCAGACATTTGTCAAATGAGTGTCAACAATGTATGCATTAGAAAGTTTTTCATTTGCAGATTTGTACTTTTAAGTATTTAGAAAATGAGTGTGCATATGTGGACGTGGTTCAGAATGACTATTAACAGTTAGTTTCATAATTTGTTGGACAAAGACATAATTTTTGTAGTTTTGTCTCAGTATCCCGATGCAGTGTTTAAAGCAAACAGTCAAGATGTGACTGAAGATCTGACTTTCAGCTTTAATTGAAGGAGTTTTACTAAACTTCTGCATTGATTGTTTAGGAATTACAGCCATTTTTATGCACAGACCCCCATTTTTAGAGGCTCAGAAGTAATTGGACAACTGACAAGCAGTTTCATGTCCAGGAGAGGCCCGCTCCATTCTTATTCCATGACAAATCAAGCAGACATAATCGCTGAAATTGATTCAGAGCGTTTAAATATGAATATGAGGCCATCAATAGGCAAAAACAAAACAACACAAAATACACCTATCCGAGGGACAGTAAAAACTTCAGGAGTAAGCAAACTGGTGCATTTTTAAAAAGAATGAATGCACTGACCAGCTCAGCAACACCAAAAGGCCTGAAAGATCACAGAAGACAACTAAAGTGGATGATGTCAGAATTACTTACATATTTGATTAAAAAAAACAAAAAAAAAACCCTTTATAGCATGTAACTGATGTTGTGAAGCAGCAGGATGAATGAAGTGTACAAACCTACACTCTCTGCCCAGATTCAGCCAAACGCTGCAAAAGTAATCAGACAGCTCTTCACAGTGTTGAATGAATAATGACCCAAACCATACTGCAAGAGTTTTTCAAGGCAAAGAAATAGGATATTCTTCATGGCCAAGTCAGTCTCAGTCCAGCAGAGCACGCTGAAGACAAAACTGTAGGCAGAGAGACCCACCAACAAGCAGCAGCTTAAGGTAGCCGCAGTAAAGACCTAGGAGAGCATCTCCAGGGAGGAAACACAGCATTTGGGCCATGGGTTCTAAACCTCAGGAAGTCATGACTGCAAAGGATTTTCATCTGTATTAAAAAAAAAAAATCCTCATATTTAAGATTTAGGTTTGTGCAATACATTTCTGGGCCTCTGAAAATGGGGTACTGTGTATAAAAACAGCAGTAATTCCTAAACAGTTCATGGACTATCTTTATAAAACCCCTTGGATTAGAAGTTGAAAGTCTGCACTTAAACCACACATCTTTGTTTATCTGATTTAACATCCACCATGGTGGTGTTCAGAGGCATAACTACTACTTTGACCAACGAATTATGGATTATATTGCAATAAAAGATTTGCTCGCCATTTGTTCAACCTATTTAGTTTTGCTCTCAAATACATTTTTTTGATAGTAAACATATTCTGACTGATTGCATATTAAAGACACAAAAATAGCTTGACAACTCCAGTGTCCATGTTGGTTTGTGTGGCCTAAGATGGAAAAAGCCCTATAATGCTTTTACTTCAATGACAGTACTTTGGTTTTGGCAAAACACATTTATACAAACAGGCTAGGCTAGCTTGTCTACAGTGGATACTTTTTGGACAGCAGTTACACACCGACACATCTGGTCATATCTCCCGGAGGGTTGGTGTAGCCTTGGTCGCACTGGCAGCGGAAAGAGCCGTCTGTGTTCTCGCAGAAGCCATTGCTCCCACAGATGGTTTCATTGTCACATTCATCAATATCTGCAAGGCAAGAGCAGGCAGAGAGGTGAGCGCAGCGTTAATATTTACAGTGTCATTCTGCACAACAGACTTTCGAACTGCCCCCGTAAACACTACGCCGCTTTCTCCAAAACAAACATCACTACCATTCTGACCGTACAATAACAAGAGAAATCACTGCCATCATAACATGTCAGGGACAGTGTACAGATTAGACAATTCGTTAAGAAGCTTTTCAAACTTTGCTCCTCGTGGATTGATTCATGGGGACTCTCTCTCTCTCTCTCTGCATGGACAGAGTGTAAAGTGAGCGTAATGTGGATCTGGAAAGCTGCGGGTGAATGTTCTTTGGTTGTGTCAGCCGAGTGGGAAGTGACAGAGGAGTCCACAGCATCCAGCCAACATTCAGTACTCACCAAGACTTTACAAGCAGCTGGAGAGTTCAGATCTGGCATTAAGAGCAGCTCTCTGGCAGGAACTGCTTTCCAATCTAATCAATGAATGCACTCAAAAACAAGCTCTTACTATGAAAGGACTGAGAGCACAGGGGGACTTTGTGGGGGCCTAAAATGGAAGTTAGGAATCTGGCGGGTCTGCAGTAGTTTCTTGTTTGCAAGGCATTAAATCACAAAACATGTTTGATAAAATCACAAGACAAACTATATGCTTTATGTCAGTTCGGCTTGTCGAAACTGTTAACACCGGACCTCGTAACCACACTGACTCCCCCTACCAGTTGCTGTTTGAAAGGTAACATTTGTTTGCAATTTCTAACATACATGATTTAGTATTTCTTGGCATCACCAGCATAGCAGAGGCCAAAGACTGATGCTGCAGGGAGGGGGATAAGGCTGATTATAATTGTTTTAAAAAACAATCACAGTGCTTAATGGTCACACTTTAGTGACATGAAATTATTCTCTGGTCAGTTTCCCTCCTTCTTGGGTTGCTGGAATATAAATTAAGGTAACTTGATCAACAATTTGGATAAAATAAACGTGGCAAACACAGCCAGAAGTCAAGTGGCACGGTGTGCTTGCACTTTTTCTGTAAGGAATTAAGTTAAAAACATTACAACAGGCAGGCCTCACAACTGATATGAATTGTACTGATGAAATTAAAGAATACTACTTTACTGTGTCTGTTTTATTGTAAGCATAATTTGATTTTTGTTAATATTTTTTTTACTTTCATAACCTTCCATGTGCATTCCATGGAAACTATTAGTTTCCATGACTAATAGTAACTCCACTGGAGTGATAATAGGTTTTGGAAAAAAACAAAACAAAACTCAAAACAAATTAAAAAATATTTTGAATGTGGAAAACATCATGACAACTTGAATATTTCAATGATTTTTAATCCGTTCCACTAAAAACTCTCATACATCTGCACCTAACTGTAATAAAGACAAGATGTTAAGTCCAGTGGTACCTCAAACTTTCATGACAACATGATTTATGGTGTAAAAAGCGCCATCACTCACATGTTGTCTAACCCTGTTCTATTTTGCCTATGAGTACTAATACAGGCTGCTTTAGCTGAAAAAAAAAAAGGAAGAAAGTGGGACAGAGAAACCACAACCCATCTGATTCGAACAGCACGCTTGGCCAGGGCCCTGTCCTCTCCTCCAATGCAGAAATCTCCTTTCTCAGGCTCATTGGGGGGAACTAGTCCTCTGCCAGTGTTTCTGTCCTGACTTGGACATTTCTCTAACATACCTCTGGGGTCAGAGACAGGGTCTCCCACCAGCTAATAAAACTGTGGAGACAAAATTGCCTTTGTCATTTGTAAAATGTTTCGCTGGAAAGGCTGAGGAGGACTGAAATTGCTAGAATAGAATTGTGGGCTCAAATGGCTGTATGATGACAGAGGAAAAATGGACGGACACATACTAAGAACCGCCAACTTACTGGATGTGTTTTTGAATACTTTAAGGAATTGCACACAATTGAAAAAATACATTTTAGGGAATAATATCTCCAAGGCCTAGTTAGCCAAATTCCTCTATTAAGGGGGGAAAAAAAGTATTGTATATCAAGGTTTAAGGAACATTTTTCTCAAGTGTGAAGAGCTTAAGTGGAGTTAGGAATGTTGGAATGACAGCAGAGACCAGCTGGGAGGTCCGAGGAGGGAAGTCGATGAAAGCTCTCTGCTAATATAAGAAATAATCAGTGTCTGAAGGCAGATTTTCATTCGTGTGTGACATGGAAGAAAATCTGCTGCAAACCACATGTTGGGTTGAGATGCAATCAAAGTATAGTCTCTAAGAGGGACAAGAAGATCTAGATCAAAACAAAAACTTAATGAATTTTGTCATTCGCTGTACCTGTCTTTTTGCAGTGTTTGAGTGATAGCATTACTTGACCAGCCATTTAGATCTGTCAACCACAGACAGAGTCGGTGTGATAATCGCGGCACTAATGATTTGTGGGAAAAAATGAATATTACAGCATGAGATAACTCCACCAAGAGCGAGTCTCACACTAGCAGGACATGGGGTTGCCTTTCTTAGGCTTTCCATGTGATCATCAGTTACATCAGGACACATGCAGCGCTGTAATTTGCCTGGAGGGAAGAAGTGAGGCGGGAAAGACTCTGAGAAGTTCAGCTGATATAGGAAAAGCTGAGATGAAGGGGCAGCACGGGCCCAAAAACAACCTATTCTAATGGCCTGACCCGGGAGGACATGCTTCCTGGATCCGGTGATGGTGGATTTGGGTGTGGAGGGGTGTTAAAAACTGGTCTCTGTGCCATGTGTTAATCTGAAGCACATGGCGGCAGCCAAAGAGAATACAGGGATACATCAATGACTGTTGACTCACCCCGCCGCAGTCCACACTTCTCCGTTGTTCTCCGGGCAACCCCTTGTCTGATTGGATCCATATGCAGAGGTTATTTCACACATGATTGGGTAAGGATAAGGTGAGGTATTTGCCTTCAGGCAAGCATGTTTGTGGGCTTTATCAGATGTTACATCAACAACCGGTCCTGGGTCAACTACACTGATGACCATCCCGCGGTGTGACCAGTGTACATCTTAAAAAGAAAGTACAACTGCACGAGGAGTCACACACGTATAGAAATCTGAAGACTTTAACATATTTACAGGGGTGGGAGGCTGGCAAGAGTGTGACCGCAGACAATTTC
>VVHJ01052351.1:22883-48661 GCA_015107715.1 Tylochromis polylepis
GAGAGGGGGGGGGGGGGGGGGTGGGGGGGGGGGGGGGGGGGGGCAGTAAGCTTGCCTGACAATCTTATCTTTCTTCTCTTAGAAGAACTGCAGTGATCAGGTTCTACTTTGGGACTCTGCCAGAGTGCTCCATTAGCTCTGTTTTCAGGTGAATGAGACTTCTATCAGCTTCTGGCCTTACAACTGGCTTCCAATGACAGTGTGGAAATTGTCTTCAAAGGGCCTCAGTATTGGGCTATTTTTCATTATCTTCCATGGTGGCCTTTTGTGCGGGAAGACCCAGCGGACTTGATAGCTTTTAACTTGCATCTGTCCCTGTGTGTGCATGCCAACCTGATATGTATGATGGGGTGAGAGACCTGTAGAGTGGTGTGGTGGTGAGTTGATTTGAATATTAAACTACAGCCATGGACAGTCCAAAAATAGACTGACCCCCTTTCAATACATTCAAATTTGCTTACACACAAAAACAGGCTAAAAATGCCTGTTTAATTTTTTTTCTCCACATAATTGAGCGTTCTAGTCTTTTTTAAGTAGAGTGCAATTTTGAAAACTCACCACAGCCTGTGGCGAGTTCTCCCTCAAGGCCAGCCTGGCAACCCACGAAGCACCGGTAAGAGCCGATGGTGTTCTCGCAGCGCCAGGTGCCACACACTGAGCTCCCAAAGTCCTTGCACTCATTCTGGTCTATACAGAAGAAGAAGAGAGAGAGCGAGAGAGAGCGAGAGACAGAGAGTCAGATGTTTGTCAGTAACTGACAAACAGAGGCGCAAATGTAACCACATGTGCAATCAGACACAAATGCGAGCACCCCCGCACGCAAACTCGTATTCCCACCACTGCTCCTCTGCTCCCGGTGTAATGGCTGCAAAGCAGGAGTTGGCCAGGAGGCCTGTGGTGTAGCTGTCCTCAGTAAATGCAGCAGGCAAAGGGAATGGCCAAGAACAATATTATCACAGCAACCAAAGAACTTGTGAAGGAGCTAAAGGGAGACGTTCCAGAGGGAGAAACACCTCCTGCTCACAATGGGGTCATTCATACTTCCCACTGGGGAGAGGGAACTGAGGGCTGCAGCCATGTAATCCAGGCACCCCTCAGTCCCAAGACCATGGAGGAAAGCCTCTAAGCCAGGCTTGGACACTTTCACTGGAGCCTGACGTGCTATAGATCATATCCAACTGTGCTATACTGCGTATGCTTGAGCCTTAATGTAGCGTGACAATCAAACAGCTAAAGCTGACATGTTGTTTTAGTCAGACAGATGAAACCTCTGGGCAGAGGTAGGGGTCAGTAACAACCGTGACAAACACAACTTGAAAACAAAAGGAAGGTTTAATCAGTCTTACCTTCACAGTCAGCCGTATCAGTATTGAATTTGAAGCCGGCCTCGCATAAGCACAAGAATGAGCCCTCGCCGTTGATGCACTTTCCTCGGATGCACACATCATCATTGCCGCATTCATCCACGTCTAAGACAAAAAGTGGAGAAAGAAAAGCAGACAAATTAGCAGAAAGTGCAGCTCAAGACCTTACAGATTGATTAACAGCAATTATCCGCACAGATCCTCCATCTTCAGTGAGTCCACAGGGAGCACGACTTCTTCTTGTATCAGAAAAAGAATGTGTAATCAAGCACTCATCTGAACACAAGGCGTACTGGCCATTTGGAGCGCTTAATGGTATACTTGCAAACAGGAAACAAAGCAGAAGAGAGATCTACCTCAGCTTTTCAGGCTGAGAACATTTCCCCCAGACTCGTTAAAATTAATAACGAACGCTCGATGCCTGATTGGCTGTAGATGGGTGGATAGTTGCGGCATTACAGCATAGCTTATACAGTACTTGGACTTGTGGTGAAAGGTGAGGGAAAACGCAAGAAACCAGAGGAAATTCATTACTGAGGAAAATGCCTGCCTTCCTTTTCCAGTCTTTTGATAATCAGATCAATCTTACAGAGACGACAAGGTAAACACCCGATTGCAGTGATAGGGGGGGGAAAAAGTAGCACTCCAGACTTTAGGTAAATACATAAATATGCTGTGACTGGATAGCTTTGGAGTATATTCAAATCCTTCAAAGTCTTATTGAAAGGAACAGGAAGGCCATGGCAGAACTTGTTGATTTGGATTAAGCTGAGATGTGTTTCAGTCCGCTGTCAGTCTTTTATTGCTTATGCTCTGTTTTTTGCTGGTCTGGACAAGGCCAAGCATCATTTTGGCCCCACCTGACTGAACGTATCTTTCATTCCCATAACCTCATAAGCCCTCGTCCTCCCTTCTTCGTGGCCTTCACGCTCATGTCAGAAGGGGGCCTGGCTTTTATTGTGTCAGCACTGTACATACAATGGCAGACTGCAAGAAAATATATGACAACTGCTGATTTATAGGATAATTAGGGCCCAGTATTTGTTGTGGCGAATAGCCAAAGTACCTGATCCATGCTGGGCAACTTGTTCAGTTTGTGATATCTGAAGCACTCCAAGGCCAAAGCCTCTCTGTAGAAGAACGCCCCTGCACGAGGAGTGACCCTTGTCCTCTGCTGCAAGTAAATCCTGCCAACTGCATGACCATGCCAGCATCTTGCAGAGGCCAGCCTACCTGCTTCATATCATGACAGAACAGTTCACTGCCAGACATCTTTTACTTAACTCATCCTCCACCAGACTGCAAGACCCACCAGAAATAACACTGATCCAATTCTGACATCCTAGCCAGTTATTTCATGTATTGTTTTAGTAATTGCTCCAGATTCTTGCAAAGCCCTCCTTTAGCTGATGATCAGGCTACTACCAGTGGGTCACTGGGTGCGGCTGGAATAACATCAAACTGTCCAAGCTGAGGGAGGGTGAGCTGAGATAGTTGATGAGGCCATGGCCCATTACAGCCTGTGCACCCATGCCAGGTGTCCCAGGCTTGGCTTCAGCACCCAAGAGAGCATGGCGAGAACAGCCTGTCTGCACTCAAAGAAAAAAAAATGCAAGCCAATAATGTTACTGTAAAATGACTTAAGCAATATTTGAAAAAGCCATTATTACTTTATTAACAACTTGCTCCAATCCCAAGTCTGCTCCACTTATTTACACAAAGCCCAAGAGATTCAAGATTCCCCGCTGCTCTTAGCATTCTCGCTCCAGTGCTTTACTGTACCTTGGCAGCCGGGGCTTCCATCAGTGGTGGTATACCCGTTAGGACAGCTGCATAAGTAGGAGCCCTCAGTGTTCAGGCAGTCTCCTTCCCCACAGATCCCCCCAGCGGTTAAACACTCATTGATATCTGTCACAAACAAGCACAAATACACACAAGTACATACACACAGCTGTGTCAATATGCCAACATGAGATAAGCCACAAGAAATGGCTAACCACTAATGTCGTATTTTAGAGCTATAGTGCATTTTTAGGTATATTTGTATTTTTATACCTCTGCAGAATGTCCCATCCACCAGCTCCATGCCAGAGGGGCAGGAGCAGCTATAGGAGCCGATGGCGTTGGTGCATTGACCTCCCACACACAGCCTGGCGTCCTCACATTCATTCACATCTGAATTGACAGACACACGCACAGACGTCACCGGCATGACATATCCACACCAGCTGTAAATCACCGCGCGTCACTTTAAATTTGCCCAAGTTTTGACATCTAGACCAAAAAGCTTCCAGACCACACTGAATGTGTGAGAGAAGTCATGCATCATGTAAGACGGCAAGTAATGACTTACTATATTGGAACAGATGACTGTGAAAATGATTGCATCGAGATCATAAAATCGAGTGACCGCAGCGAGCCGCCCATTTCACTGTACCTTCACATGAGTGCCGGTCAAATGCCAGCTTGTAGCCTGGCTCACAGGCCATGCAGGAGAAGGAGCCCTCTCTGTTGGTGCAAACACCTGTGGGGCAAACACTCGGAGACTGGCACTCATCGATGTCTAAGAGATAGAAGAAGAAGAAGAAAAGATTAGCTGTAGATTATCATCTTAAACAAAAAGGTATATAAAGCCAAGTTTTTTGCTCCCACTGTCTTATCTGTTAAAAATCATTAATGAGCTCAGCTTAACCTACTGTGCCGCCTAATGTACAGTAAGCAGAGCCCTCCTTATTAGATCACACTGACAGTGTTTTATTAAAAAGGGTGGAAAGATAAGTATGTGGGACGGTCACTGAATCCAAAACAGCAAGCTATTACAGGTGGCGTATAATTACTATATCTACAAACAGTCACTGGCTCACTGTTATGTGATCTCTCGAAATTCCTTGAGCTGGTGCGGATTGTATTTCTTGTGGTGAAAATAGTGCGGCTATTGTTAAGTGATTGAGATGGCTCAATTTTTTTTGCCTTTGGGTGAACAGAGTGAGTTCAACAGGGCAAGTTTGCTGCAATAAGTGAGAAGCAGGGGAGTGGCTGACTTCATTTCAAATTAAGTACTTAATATTTTCCATGGCATCATAGACATCCATTAAAATCCTATCAGAGGCTGACTTGGAGTCGGGCTTTTACTGTGCGACTTTTTCCCAGCACTAAGACACATCAGTGGGGGGGTGGGATCTTCCTCTGAGGCTAGATCCACACTTCTGTTTAAAAACACACCAAAGTATATGAGGCTAACTGAGACCATGTTTTAATCCATTTAAATAATCATTCCTGTTCTGCTTCCCATGAAGTCATGACAGACCTAACTTTACTAGATTCCTCAAAGCAGTCATTTCCCTGCATTTATCCCATAAATCATGTCATGAAAAATTACTAGACACTGTAAAGATTTTCTGTAATCATGTTCTGGGCCTAATGCATTCATCTTGTACTGTGGTACAATGTAACTTTGGCTCAATTTTGTAGCATAGTGAAATATCAAACTTTTCTAGGCAGGTACTTAAATACAGATGACCTCTTACCTTCACAGTAACGACCGCCCTCATTCACTTGAAAGCCGGCTTCACAGCTCCTGCAGGTGTATGATCCTTCAGTGTTCAAACACAGCTGACCCGGGCACAAGTTAGCCACTGAGCACTCATCCACATCTGGACACAGATACAAAGGCACATCATAGCACAGATTACCATTTCTGGCTTCAAATAAATAAAGCTTGCCAGTGGTAATCAGTTAGATGGGTAATCACTAGGGCTAGGAATCACAAATGTCGACACCTCTATCTTTTTAGCTGAGCTATCTGCAGGATATTTGCCTGACATCATCCTGTTCTATTTGAGGGCTGGTGTCTCATTGTGTTGAGCAAGGAGCAGATGATTGGTGCCAGAGGCAGAGGGGTCCGGAATCCAGCTATGATGTGATGTCTAGAAGTATTTTAGCGCTGTTGCCTCAGATGAGGAGACTTTGGGTTCATGTTACCACACCTCACGTTATTTACATACAACATAAAGCAGCTGAGAAGCAAATCTGCAGAGCAAATGAGACTCTGTTAGGTGCAGAGGTGAAGTCTGGCATGTTTGGAAAGCCAGATCATGTCATGAAAAACTGACCTGGGCTCAAGCATGTAAACATAAAAAGGGACATTCCACCACAAACTCTCACCATCACACCGCTGTCCATCTTCAGAGACTCTAAAACCGGGCTCACAGACGACACATGTGAACGAACCCTCTGTATTTGTACACGTTCCCCGGGGGCAGGCAGTGGGCAGCGCACACTCATCAATATCTGTTAGGAAACAATACGGGGACTTAGACATTCACTGCATGCTACAATGTTTTCATAACAACAAACTGAAAAGTGAGCTCAAAAATAAGAAAAACGCAGTACTCCGCCAAGCTCCATTTAAATGAGTATTTTTGAATAAGCCAACCTTCACAGAGTTCTCCATCAAACGACACTCTGTACCCCGTGGGGCAGTTCGTACAGTTGTAAGAACCTTCTAAATTTATACAGATCCCGTTGACACAGGTAGACAGGGACTGGCACTCGTCAATGTCTGGAAGAAACACACAGTGTATATCAGTGTAAAGATTCAGTACATACGGGAAATGCAGTTTCAAGGGAAAGTCAATTTTACAGGAAGATGACAAGCTGCTCAAACGTGTTGAGTAAGCCTTTAATAGTCATAACAATACTAACGACTTTTGCTGAATGACGAGAACAGCTGGAGACTTGTTTTTACCTTCACACCTCTGCTGGTCTTGAGACACTCTGTAACCAGCCTTACACCTGGTGCAAATGTAGGACCCCTCTGTGTTGGCGCACACCCCACCTAGACACAAGTCACCCTGGGAACACTCATCAACATCTGGAAAGCAAAAAAGGGGTGAATATCACAACAAGTGGGCAAAAATATCATCACTACCTACCGGTGTTACCTTAAAACGACACGTTAGTGTAAACTATTAGGCAGCCAATTTCATACCTTCACATCTCAGTCTGTCAGCAGATGGTTCAAACCCAGGCCTGCAGTTCTGGCAAGTGTAGGAACCTGCAGAGTTGATGCAAATTCCCGCAGGGCAGGCATTACCAGTTGCGCACTCATTGACATCTAGCAGGGAAATAATTTGCAGACATTAAGTTGCTGTCGAGAGTGCGCCACGAGCAGAAAAGTATGCGGTGATGAGTTACACCCAACAGCTCTAGATAATCCTTTGCAGACCTTCACATGATTTGCTGTCTGAGGTGACTTGGTAGCCATGGTTACAGGTGCATCTGTAGGTTCCGTCCAGATTGACGCACCGGCCGCTGAGACAGACTCCCGGAAGCACACACTCATCCACATCTGGAGAGAAGGCATAGGGGAAAAAAGAAAATAAAGCCAACCTCTACCTCTTTGCAGATTTTTTTTTTTTTTTTAATAAACCTTCAACGGCATGGCAAGGTTTCCACGATTGCCCTGTGGAGAACTACTCACAGAGCTGTAGCTTTGATATGCGGTGTGAATAATGTCTGACCGATCTTCTGACTGGCATTTACCTTGGCAAACATTGTCTGGTGAGAGTTTGTAGCCTTGGAAGCAGTTGCACCTGTAGGAGCCCTCGGTGTTGACACACCGGCCACGGCCGCACACGCTTTGGTTCAAGCACTCGTTCATATCTGAAAACATACAGCAAGGATGTTTTAGGTTTTAAGGGCAGCAGCATGGTGCAGCGTTTAGCACCCATACAAGGTTCTGGGTTCAAACCCCTCCTGGGTGACTGTGTAAAGCAAGGGTGTCAAACATAAGGCCTGGGGGCCCAGAACTGGCCTGGCGAAGACTCCAATCCACCCCGTTGTACAGCTTTGGAAAATGTGGGGATACATTTTGGACTTTTAATTGTATTTTCACATTTCCAAAGACCTCACACAAGACCATTCATACTAATAACTAATACATTCAATGTAATTAAGTGATAGTTAAACAATGAAATGATAGAAAAGTTCCTACTTTTTCACTCTCTGATAAAGAATTTCCTAATTTTCACAATGATTTCAGAGTGAAAGGGAAAAAGAAAGTTTTATAACAAAAACTTTCTGTTTCATAATTACAGGTCAGGTTGGGCAATGACATGGCGGAACTTTAGAAATAAATGTAATTTTATACATTTATTTCTTACAGTTTAAGCCCAAAAACTCATTCTAACAGATTTCTTTCTTATACTGCAGAAGCATTTCTTTAACACGTACAAAGAATGAGACATATTGCTGAAATTGCACTTCTTTTTCTTATATTAAGATATCTTAGGGATTAAATATGTAGTTAAACTTTACGCTGACAAAAAGTGGAGTTTCACTGGTGTGGCCCACATAAGATCAAAGCAGGCTGTATGTGGTGGTTGATGATGTAGAGTTTGCATGTTCCCCCTGTTCTTGCAAGATTTTCTTTGAGCACATGGCTTTCAGGTTGCTTGGTGATTTTAAACTGGCCATATGTGTGGCTCTGCGGGCATGCTGCTGCCCTGTGATGGACCGCTCATCTAAGCAGGGGTAAGCTTCAGTCCCGACTGTGACCATAAGTTGGAAAAGCGGTTAAGAAGATGGATGCACGGATGGATAAATGGATGGACAGATTTTAGGTTTCACCCTGCCACAATTGTACTGTGGGACAAGCATAAATTAAAAGGCTTGGCTCCCCGAAAATAGAACAAAAAACACATTTTCACCACTTTTGCGGAATTTAACATTATAGAATTGTTTTTTTTATACTTTCAGAAATTGGCCTCTGCACACAAAAATTTTTGGATATAAAATAAAAACATGTCTCTGTTTGGCTTAATGACACTGGGGGTAAATGAAAAAATATACTTTTATGTAAATAAAGCCTTTAACAAAAATATACAAGTCTGATAAATTGAAGAAAGCACAATACAGAAAAAAACGCTCTAGCTCTCCTTTGAAAATAAGGGCTGTGTCAGCATTGTTTAGCAGTAAAAGGGAAACAATTACAGCATAATTAGTGTGCGTAATGACTACAAACAGCAGTCATTAAATTACATCAGTGCGCAGACTATGCCTCATTCCTGAAAGCCTTTTACTATTTGTGGAAGTAGCTGTCTTTTCCACCTCATGAGTCAGAACTGTTGACCCAGGAATCATAATTGTGGAAAACCTCACGTAGGAACAGTGTTTTATAGCATTGTAGTGGAATTTATCAAGTGTTAACAGTGGGATATTTTTTTTAGGTTAGATTAAATTGTGGGAAGAGAACGCGAGTGACGTGTGATCGTGTGGGCGACTGAGAAGAAGACTATCAAAGAGGAAGGAGGCAATGGGGCAAGGGGGTGCTGGTCTGCGAAAGGAGGAAGGGAGAAGAGAAGATCGTACTGAGGGGTGAAACTGCACAGGAGTCACAGAGCGCGTTTTGTTTGCCTAACCAAGGGCACTGCCAGATGTCTGTCAGTGTGGCCCAGTGTTTTGTTTCTGCTATCACCTGGCATCTCTTAGGCCTGCCAGCGATAAGCCCTAACAAGGGAGTGGAACCGTTTTCTCAATCACACCAACAATTAGGCTTATCCACGATTTGGTCAATTGGACTCAAACTACTGCACTGTGCTGTTGGCAATTGACTGAAGCCAATGCTGGAAACTCCGTGCTGATGCTGTATGTTTTATGTGACTCCCAAAGCGCCAGACCTATGCCGCAGGACTGTTAGCGCTACTTGTGTAAATGTCCAGAGCAAAAATATTTACCTCTGGTGTTATCCCTCATTTACGCAGTTCCTCTCAGTTACTATTTATATGCCACGGGTTTATACAGAAAATATAATAATAGCAGACTGGCAGAAAGATGAAAGCAGCTAAAGCGGTGTTTTCTTTGGTAACAAGAGAAATTGTGAGACTTTAAACCTAAGCATCGCTCAGCTGACTCACTGAGAAATCAATTTTAAAGAACTCAGAAGTGTGACTGAAGTTCACTTCCATATTTTCCATCGTGCTTTTTCGCCGTGCGAGCAGTTCTGTGTTACTCCATTCCGGGAGTTTAAGTTTCCAAACAAATTAGAGGGGTGCAAGGTCATACGGAGGGGATGTGGTAACTAACACCAGTTGGGTTGTTATGTAACAGGGCCACTTTTAGCTTGGTAGCCGCTGGCGTGTAATCTTAAACAAAACACATACCGAGTGTAATTTGTCAGCCGTTTGTGTGGTCACGTCTAGTAATCTGCAGTGAGACCTTTACAGCGGGCCACAGACAACATCACGGGTGAGTGAGAAAATTTGTTTGTGTGCCGGGACCTTTTAGCGGAGGGGGAACAGAGCCCTCGACCTTCTCATACGTCTCCTGAAACTCTCACCTAGCCCAGCAGTGGTAATAAAGCCTCGCTCGCCTCTGCCGGGCCCAACAGTACAGTGGCGAGAGCTCTCCAACAATAATACACTGTTTGTTCAAGGCTGTAGCCAAGAGAAAATATTTGGACTCTCCCAAATTGAAGTATTACAAACAATCTTTTTACAGGGCCAGTGATATCAAAAGATCAGCAATAACACGGTGGATGTGTTTAAACAATAATGGGGATATTCTGGGGCTGCTTGGGTGGAGGAGTCGATTTATTATACGTGGAAACACTGAATAGACAAAGGCGGTGGAGTCGTGCTCTCAGTCCATGCTATACAGCCATCATCACTGTGGTTTTTGGGCTGTCGTTTGGGCCCAGAAGTGCTCCTTCCTGGACATAAAACATCCAATGTAAAGTCGTTTGAAGCGAAAATGCTATTTATTATATCATTTTAATGCACATCAGCAGTCCCTTTGAGCAAAAACCCACAATCCTGCAAATTTAGTTCTGCTTGTGATATTTGGGGAGCTGTACTGCATCATCGGCTGTCAACACGTCTGTAATGGCATGGCCTGTTGCCTTGTTTTTCTGTTAGGCTTTTTTTGAGTGATGCCAACCAGGAACAACAGCTTCAAGTAGGTAAAAGTTACCTAATACATAATAGGGAAGCCCTATTTATTTCCATGAAGTGGTTGGAAACACCCTTAGGATCCTGGGTACTGGTGCCACTGCTATAATGGGGTGTGAGGTTGCCTTACCCACACATCTTTCACCAACAGGCCTGAACCCCGGTCCGCAAACCTGGCATTGGAAGGAGCCGAGAGTGTTAACGCAGACACCGTTGAGACAGGAGCTGGGATCTCTGCACTCATCTATATCTGCTCCGGGACAAAGTGGAAAATGTGAAAAATAAAAATCTGAATTAGTTGTTGCTAAAACAATGTTACTAAGACAATATGTGCATGCATGGGAGAAAGAGAGGGTGTAAGGCCGCAAATGTACACATACACAGTCCGTCTGTCACGGAATGAGCAAAGTTTTCTTCCTGGCTTTGACTAAAGGAAAATACAATATGTGTTTTGTTAGTGCCCAGCTCATTCAGCTAATTCATGGAAGCAAACAAATAGGCCTGGCCGGGACCGCGCTGTTATGTGAACTTGAGCCTGTGTGCGTAGCTGCTTGTGCACGCATGCAAGTTACCTTCGCACAGGCCTCTCCGAGACTTGGCGTAGCCAGCGTTGCATTCACAGGTGTAAGATCCCTCTGTGTTGACGCATTTGCCATTCTGGCATTTGTTGGGCATACTGCACTCATTAATGTCTGCCAGTTTGAATGAAAACCAAGGAGAAGGGAAAAAAGAAAGTTACTGTTGTGTTCCGCAGCATTAATTAGGGCAGAATGCTTTTAAAATGAACGGCGCTGACAGACGAGGACTTGCGGTGCTTAGTTTCCATTGGAAACTTTATATCTCCTACTGTTGATTGGGGCTGTGTCTCACCTTGACAGAACTTCCTGTTCTGAGTGATCACCTGGCTGTAGCCACTGTGGCACTGGCAGGTGTAGGACCCATAGCTGTTTATACAATGTCCCTTTCCTTCACATGGATCCTCATCGCACTCATTCACATCTACAGAAAAAGAAAGGAAAGGATGCCGCTGTTGCATTTCACCAGCACAGTACACTTTTAAAGCACCGACTTCAGAGCTTCCTCTATGAAACAGAAACGACACAGGCCAAAACCCAGCTGTGTGGAGCAGAGGCTGTGTCCAAAGGCCTTTGTGAAAAAAAAAAGGATCACAGCATCAGCTCTCTGGATGGGCTGTGAGCTGTTGTCAAGCATCACAGGACAGGGCAGCATAAACAAACAGTCCTTTCATTTTGGCTCACTTAATTTCGCAAAGATTTATAATCACTGGTGATGAAGACTGGCTTCTACTGTGACGATGATGGACAGAGCTGTCGTGACATCTGGTGTCAGCATGTCTGTGTGTGTTTGTGTGCTCCTCCTTCTCTTTGAGTGTCCCACTGTTACCCCTGTCTTGCTTCATTTTTCTCTCTTGCTCCATTTGTTAGTTACCAATGCAGTTGGTCTGCAGTGCACTGAGCTTGAATCCTGGCTCGCAGAGGCAAATGTAGCCGGTCTGCACAGAAATGCATCTCCCATGGCCACATATAGCGGGGGTTGTGGCACACTTGTCAATACCTATGGATAGGAACAAAGATGTGCACAGTCGTTACTTGAGAAACAAACAAGGTTATTTGTTACCTAAGGTTACGCAACATTGGTCTAAAAAATATATATAAATGTGCATTCCACGAACACATGTTGTTCTCCATGGGAACTCATCGTGCTGTTTTATAGGTGGAGTCGTGGATGGGAGGGCTGGTTTTACAGCACTGTAGCGTTCTAACAGGTGGTATGGAGCGCCTACAAAGTGTTCGGCAAGAAACAGGTCATGCACAGTAGAGCCTGACATTAGTTTTGTACTGGTGTTTTCTGTCCAAAAGAACGATGTCAAACTGGGCCTCTGGGTCTGGCTGATGAAAAAACAAAAAAAACAATTTCTCTATAAGATTACCATAAATTCTTCTCACTTCCTAAATCTCTCTGTCTCTCTCTCTGCGTCGGTCACACAAACACGCTTTCACCATGTCCTGTGCTCTTCCTCAATTTTTCATAAATCTGGCCTCTGTCCACTCAGAGTAGCTTCCTCTTCCAAAAGGCACACTCTTTCTTGGTTTCTCGCCCTCTCACCCTCTGTGCAGAGCAGCAGCTTCAAGCCAAATTGGCTCTGGGAAAAGGGGTCAAATTAAGCTCTCTCCAGCTTTACTTTGGGTAAGCCTACAAAAATGCCTTATGAGTCGTGCTGCTGTCTGCCAGAAGTTTACAGAGTGTATAAAAAATGAAGAGCTGAGCCCTGTGGTGCTCTTTCACATAGCAACTTCCTGTCCACCTGTTCATTGTCATTTTGTTTATTTTGTTTTAGATGTATGAAGTGGGGCTGAACATATCTGATTTCCTATAATGTGACTTTTTAATGTATAGCTTACCTGTAGCTGAATCAGTATGGGATGGTTCCTTCGAATCTGGTCTCGGGTTGATGCTCGGGGAGTCCGGAGAAATATCTATTAAGACAGTTAAGGTGAGTCACAAGGCACTAGATAAGCACAAATGACAAAGTCAACTAAATCTCTCTTAAACTTCAACAGGTTCTAGTCTCTACAACCAAAAACAAGACATCGCTTGATTTGCCAGCCACTCTAATGTCTTAGCTGCCTATTCAACACTATAAAAGTGAATGTCAATGTTTTCACTGGCGTGAGGGCAAAGTAAAGACTGTGAATGCCACTACTGTGTGGGAGCAGTTTATAGAAATTACACAACATGTCTGTGCTTGACAGGAAGCTTAGAGATTTTAAATCAAACCCAAAGAGGCATTAAACAACAACTGGAGGCACTTGTTCAACAACCAGTCTCGTATGATCTGTATGAATAAAGAAGGAGAAGAGAAAATACCTGGATATTGCGGCGGTAAGTGTGTCACAACAGCTGGCTGGAAAACAAGGAAATATTACTCATCAAAAAACATTCGGGTTACATTTTTCACCACCATATTTATATTCACAGCATTCCGGTATTTGTTGGTAAATTCTGTACTCATTAGATGTGCGCATCTACCAAAATGTGGTCTGAATAAGTTATATAATCATAACAAACCCTCCAGCTGAAATAGCTAGAACACATACCAAGAAGAAGCATGCACCAAAGGGCTGACAAGGAGGGAGAACTTACCGGGCTCAGACTTTCCGCATCTACCACAAAAAAAAAGAGGAAACGTTTATCAGTGGAGAACACTGAAATTCTGTCTGCATTAGCATGTGCCATCACTGAACACATTTTTGTGCAATTATGTATACACACATGTTGCCTTTAGGCACTCGTCTGCAGCTTTGGTGATCCTTTTTTTTCCCTAACAAAAATTGGCCAGATTTTTTTTTCAAATAGAGAGACAGTTGTACACTCTTGGCCAAGAAAAAAAAAAAGATGAAAGAAAAACATGGAATTAGATATCTCTGATAATGAAGACAAAAATCCCAAAATATTTAAAGAACTGTCTCCACGTACAAATCAAAATGTTGCAGCACTGCCAATACAGTATCTCAAAAGCCTTAAATCAAGAAGATGCATTTGCTTAAAATCCTGAGGATTAAGATTCATGATCCGTGTGGATTACTTGTGTGCATTTTTTTGATGCTCGCGGGGGTTTCACTTTGATGGCTGGAGGACATAAATACGACTGTGAATACGTTCCATCTATCAAGCTTTTATTCACAGAGATCAAAGCAGCTTGTTGATGTTTACATTTTCACAATAATGTTAATGCACTGCATCCTGTATATAAAAAAATCCCATTGTGCAATCAGTGCAGCTGCCCTGAACTGTTTATGTCACGGGCTGTGGTAAAAATCAAGCACGTCGCTCTTCTGAGAGACTAAACTCATCAGCTGATCAATGTGCCAGGCCATATCAGTTGATGGGTCAGCTCATCCCCTTTTATGCATCCAGTTGGCATGTGTTGTTTAAGCACTACTTAAGCTCCTCTAGCCAACTTATAGTTGCTTCGCATCTTCAAGACACTTTGCTGCACACCTCCACCCCAGCTTCCCCTTTAAATTCTGGGTCTGATTTAATGAATGTCATCTGCTCTCAGTGATGCCTGCTCTGTTCTGAATGGTCCTGCTACTGCTTTGCCTGGCATGAAAGGATGACTTGTGCTTTCCAGGTCCCAGATCAGAGCCATACGGTCAAATGTAAATCACTGCCAGAGAATTAACAATCTTCTTTTGACCACTGTAGAGTGGTCCTGACTGAAATATCCATGGGTTTAAATGAATACCATATTTAGGTAACATCCAAGGCATTCGCCAAGAACAGTATTTCAACTCTTTGTCATACAGTGCAAATATTTACCAACATTAAACTTATTCTTACCATCTGTGTGTGGCGGTCTAGGTGTTTCTCTGGCTGCATGTGAGGGATGCTGTGGAGTCAAAGGGTACTGGGGTGCGTGTGGTGTCTCAGAGTATTCAGGGTATTGGGGTAGCTGGGGTGTTTCGGGGTAGCTGGGGTACTGTGGCCCACTGGGAAACGAAGGCTGAGAAAATGGAAACTGCGGATAAGTAGGGCTCTCATCCTCGAGTGACACTCCCATGCTCTGCAGCTCAACATCATCCAGCTGTCGAAGAGAAATCTGGACGTCAGATCGTGAGTAAGTGTATCCATGGCCAGCGGGGCAGATCTCCTTGAAGTGGTCTGGAGAACAGGAGACACAGGAGCGACCAGTAAGTGATCGAAAACATCACCTCTCCATTCTGAGCTTGAGCTCGAGAAACTGACATTTAACTTTTGACAGCATAATTGTGGCTCGTATTTCTATCTGATATTCAAAGTAACACCATAAGCCATCCATGTAATACAGTTACGACAGACATGCTGTACTTTATGCTCTGCTGTGAATGGGGAGATTGGGTTTCGGTGACTGCCGCAGAACTTAGCAAGCTGCCAGGCCAGTGACAGCTGTCACAGGGGGCTAACAGCGATGGGATTTGAAAACATTTGGGCATATCGGCACTCTCAAACAAACAGACACAACTGTGCCACTGCGGGAAGTAGAGGATCATGTAATGCTGAATGACCTTTGAACTCTTTGGTGTAAAGGCATGTGAGTGAGAGGCTAATGGAGGATTGGCTGGCTAGATAAAAGGCGGGAGACTGCACCTCTTTGTATCTGAGTCCAAAAAGCCTCAGCAATGGTGAATCCATTACAAGTGAGAGGCTCTTTGTCCCCTACCTGACCTGAAACCCAGCTACTCTATGCCAAAAGAGTCTGGAATAGAGATATGAGTAATGACAGATATGCGGTCACTGTAAATGCTTGTGTAAATACAGGAAACGTGGATATGATAGGCTACTGAATGATGAATTTAAAGTGGAGGGAAATGGGGCTATATATGATCAGAAGCCACATCTGAGGAATCGGCATAAATATGGAATTGGGCTCATTGGGCTCCTGTTACCGAGTCACAAGTAATGGCTCTGGCTGCTCTTTTCAGGGGTCTAACATCTTTTCAGGCCATACAAAAAGCTAATGTCCGAAATAATCAAAGGCACTGTGTCGGTCCTAACTGAGCAGCACCGTGGAGGTCTGTGTCTATGATATCTGATCTATGACAATCCCTATGAATCACTGGCCAGTACAGACACTCAATAAAACCAGCTTGTTTCTCTCAGAGACTTTGAAGATTAAATCAGTATGAAAAAACGATGACAACTACTTCCCATGTTTCACTTGGCGAGGTCATGCATTTCTGCTGTGAAGCTTTGCCGGTTTATTAGTGGGGTTTCTCTCTGAGGGTTGGAGCGATAACACAAGACTGACTCCCACTCTTATGTAGCCTCCAAAATATGAAAACTGTTATGTTTTTGGTCCTTTTCCACTCCAAACACAGTTAGCTATTTTGAACTGCTTTACACGCCTGGCAAAGAACAGAATGGTGACTGAGTGGTAAATATTTTTTTTCCCCCTATTCTTTCATTACCATTGCTACCCCTTGCATAAGCTTGCATGCAACACTTTATTTCTGCAAAAGCGTTTAACTCAAGAAAGGGAGTACAGTAAATGCAGAAATAGAAAACAAGGTAATTCTTTGGGACAGCAGAAGAGGAGCACAGGGTAGCTTTTGGGGCTGTACCTGATCCTGGTAAAGGACAACGATCACACCCAGCTCCCCAGGCCTTGCCCACTCTGCTGCAACAGCAGATCTGCTTGGTGAGGTGATTAGTGAGTGGCAGAGAGCATGTCCCTGCTGAAACCGACCGGTAGCACGACGCCCTCTGGTCAGACACTGCTTTGTCCGCTGGTAGAGAAGTGGACAGAGTCATAATTATTCCTAATTGGAATACAAGAAAGGTATAAGAAAGCCTAGTCTTAAATTGTGTGTTACAAATTAAAGAAATCAAGCAATACTTACAGACACAGTGGCTCCTGGCAGGATCTAACATATAGCCTGGTTTACATGTGCACCTGTAGCTTCCTTTGGTGTTGACACATTCAGCGTTTTTACATATTCCAGGCAACAGGCACTCATTGATGTCTGTGAAATACGCAGAGAACATCAGTCATTTCAAATATATCCTGGCGTATGGAAATTTCATGAAGTCATGTTTATTCCCAGGAAAAAAATGTGATTCTCAGTCTCACCCCCTACCAAAACTGCACATATCGATATCAACTTCGGTGCATTTTCTATCCAACACACTGGGCAGCAATGATTCACACATTGAAAGGTGTCAAAAAACTGCAACAGATCACGTAAGCAAAGCCGCTCGCTGTGGGGAGGCGATGAAATATAGAAACATTAAGGTTACACAACTGCATGAAATCATGATGACAGGAGGGAGACATACACATTTGACGGGTGTAAAACAATACACGCTCAAAATCCCGTCTTGCTTGGAAAGTAAAATATTGCAGCTGTGGGAACACATGCATTCATGTAGACATAGACGATATCACTGAGTTTCAGACTGTCATCATTCTCAGCATCTTTCCTTAAGAGCGTCCAATACAGTTACAGGATCCTCAGCTTACGTCAATAAGTGAAAGTCATTAAAGAGATTTTTTTTTTATTTTTTAATTTATTTATTTTTTCTTCTGTCTGGCCTAAACCGCATGCAGGAATGGTAGAGTGGCCAGAGGACTTTGCCTACTGCTCCAAGAGCTCCTGAGTCCCTAAGCTAAACGGAGACAAGCTAACCAGTTACTGTGCCAGCCAGTAGCATGGGGGGACATGCTTAAGGTGCTTAGTCATGCAATCACACTGGGACCAGGCAAGGATTGTTGTTCTACCGTGTTAAACAAAGAGTACATCATTAGGTCTTTTCCCATTGCTTTGACGACTAGAACCCGACAACCTGCCACCACAGATTTTCCCCCAATTTTAATGAATCTGCTCTTGTTTTGTTGTTTTCCTTCCTGCTGGAAAAAGTGAGCTTACAAAAGGTCGAGGCTGATAAAATCAATGGGCTGAAGCAAATCCAGGGAAAGCCTTAATGTTTTTCTTGTTGTTTGTCGCCCCTTTTTCGTTTCCATTTTGGGTTTTCGTTGCGCTTTTCCACCTTACAGTGACGTACAGTGATGAAACTACAGATGTCATGCCGGTTTCCCCCAAGTCTGCACTTAGTTTTTTGCATGCTCTATTTTGCAGTGACTTAAGTTTGGTTCAGGTAGCATCTGGTCACCTGAAATCAGGTCACCATTTATCACATGGTCTTTAATCCATGATTCAGTCAAGTCCCAGATTAGTGCTATTGTTACAGTCTGCTGGTGGGTTGATTTAAATTGAAACCGGCTTCCATGACAACCTGCCACGACCAGCGCTAATCTCAACATCTATTCTGAATTTATGCTCGATTGCTCTTCTTGACAAACATCACTTGTGGTAAGAGCTCACGGCTTTTAGCGTGACTGTTTTTATAGTCTACCAGCACATGACAAAGTTCCCTGACTTCAGCGTCGAACAGTCTGCTGCAACGTTACTTGACCTTTCCCCTCCTTATTCAAAATTCACATGAACACCTACAGAATTATCTACAGAAACTATGTGAAGTAAACTGGCAACATTACTCCTTATATTGTGTATTTTGTGTTATGAGTAAAGAGAGGACCTTCGGACCACTTTGGAAGTCTAAGAAGTGAATAGACATTGTCAAAATTTAGCCAAAGCGCCATTACTGGGAAAAACAGGCTTTTCCAACAAATTTCTCTATCAGGATTTCAGACTGAATACCAAGCTAGTAGTCAACATGATGAGTGTCAAATGTCACTGTTGTGAAATCATAAGCAGCTTTTATTAACTTGATCAAAAATGTCCAAAGAATTGCATAAGACTTCATTAATCTCTTCTTTGAAGTGGTGTATGAGTAATGTGACCTGCTCCCAGCACTAGTTTACCACCCACAACAGGGCCTGTACATGCATCTCTGTGGGCTTTTTCATCTAACAACCACAGTTACAAATGGCCAATTCAGTGACCTAAATTTTTGAGAAGGAAGCCTCTGAAGATAAGGAATCCTCTCTGAAGTCTGAGACCTGAGAGTACGACGCTGATAGGAAATCTTATCGTGCTGTGGCGACGATGTCACTGACCGCAAAGGTCAGCGAATGTAGGCAGATTGGCAGTAAATCAGGACTGTTACCAAATACGAGACAAGTCCTGTTCTGTTCCAATAAAACACATTACAAGCAGCTCGAGACTGGAGCCACAGGAAGGAAGGCATGACCCCATCCTAATAATAACGACAAAATCTCAGAAAAAGCTGATTTTTTTTTCCCTTCTTGGCAGTTGGTAAAAGTCCTTAAATTAGAAATAATTTTGGGGGAACAGAGCAGCAGCCGAACGCAGATTTAAAGCACTTTAGTAAATATTGTGGGTAACTGTCAGCTTTGCTTTTTTGGAACTCAAGAAAGGAGCAACTGGAAGAGGGAAACATCTTGAAGCAATCACAGAAGAAAAGCATGAATAATAGAAAGATAAATTTCTACATTCATTGGCTGCTCGACACATTATTGGAAAACAGGACCGTCCTGGTCTGCAGGTCTTTCGTTTATTAAAATATGTTTCCCTGCTCAATAATTACCTGAAAACATCAATATTGCAATTGTTCTTTGCAGAGCAGGAAACATGTTGAACTTGCTGAACTAGAGGATGAGGTCTGTTATAGAGAGAGTCAAAACTCCCCACTGGACTGTTAGGTTGTTCTACTCCATAAGCCTCAGTAAGCATTGGCCTTTGGATTATGACACAATTAATCAAGTCAGTGACACAGCTCTTATGCGAGCCATCAGAAAAGCTGCATTTTGTAATGTCAAAACTGTCAGCCTCAGTTGTCAGTGTTAGGTGTGAGACTCTGAGCCATGGTTTACTTGCTCATGTTGATTCCAAGGCTATTTGTTAACACCAACAAATGCAAATGGTTGGAATTCTTTAGAGGGAGAGTTGACACTGTGGGTGTTTACTGAGTCCTGAACCAAACACTAGCTGACAAACAGCAACCGCTGGGATGTTGAAATGGAGGATAACACAGTGTATATGTTCAGGAACAACTACGTTTGTTTTTACATACAGATGGACGGGTACACTGGCAGTCACACATCTGCTTTGCTGCTTTCAAAAGGCAAAGAAGCAATCTGATGCTCACAAGTACTGAGAGAGCCATCCATGCCATGATCACAGCCTACCACACCAACTCAGAACCCCAAGACCAAGTAAAACAGGAGCTCCAGGTGCTTATTGACTGCTGAACTCTGACCCCAGACAAACCTTAACCGTGGTCTTGACCTGCTTCCCATGGGAGCAAAAAGTCTCCCAAACAAGGACTTCCTTCTTAATTAAGTGTGCTCTCCAGGTACATCATTGGTTGCCACAGTATAATCTGAACATTTGAAGATTTTGAAAGTTTACTCCTTTGCCATCTCGTGTTTCTCCACTGGGGGGCTAACCAGGTTGCTGCTGGAGGTCTTCTGTGTCATTCAGTGTTGTTACCTGTAAATGACAACAGCAGTCCTTCTTCTGCTCTAGAAATGTGCTGTGAGTTAGATGGCCACTATAAGCAGAACCTCCAGCAGGTGGAGAAGTGATTCATATGTAGTTATGACGAGTACCAGTCAAGATGGTGGATTTGGTGTCTATCAGTGGGATGAAGAGCTGACTAGAGCAGGCATGTATTTAGGCATTTAGGCATGTAGACATGGTCAAAACAACGTGCTGAAGTTTAAACTGAGAATCACAATGGGGAGGAAACTCAATTTAAGTGATTTTGAATGTGGTTGTTGGTGCCAGACAAGCTTGTCTGGTCTTCAGTATTTCAAAAACTGCTGATCTACTGGAATTTTCCCACAAAACCATCTCTAGGGTTAAAAAAGAATGATCTGAAAAAGCAAAAACATCAAGTGAGCAGCAGTTCTCCAGGAGAAAATGTCTTGGTAGAGAATGGTCAGACTGCTATGAGCTGACAAGAATGCAACAGTAACTCAAAGAGCCACTTGGTACAGCCAAGGTATGCAGAAGACCATCTCTGACCGCACAAAACATCAAACCTTGAAGCAAATGGGCTTAGTCTGTTGCCTCTTGATTTCAGCTGAAACGTTCGGATGGTAGGGTCAGAATTTGGAGTAAACACCATGAAAACATGGTTCCATCTTGCCTTGTATCAACAGTTCAGGTTGGTGTTTGTGGTGTAATGGTGGATGGATGCTTTCTTGGCACATTTTGGGCCCCTTAGTACCAGTCGAGCATCATTTAAATGCCACAACCTACCTACGTATTGTCCATGACCACAGTGCACCCATCTTCTGATGGCTGCTTCCAGCAATGCTATCAGAATACATCATGTCATAAAGCTCAAATAATTTCAAACTGATTTCTTGGACATAGCAATGAGTTCACTGTACTCAAATAGTTTCCATATTCACCTGACCTCAATCCAATAGAGCACCTTTGAGATTTGGTGGAACTGGAGATTCATATAATGGAGGAGCAGCAAGTGTGTGATGCTGTCATGTCAACATGGACAGAAATCTTTCCAGAAGAATTAAAGCAGTTCTAAAGGTGAAAGAGGGTCCAACCTGGTGCTAGCAAAGTGTACCTGATGAAGTGGACAGTTTATTTTGAGTTTATTTTTTAATTTACTTTAGAAAGCATGAGTGTTACATCTTTTTAAGGTGTACACACAAACATATGCACAGTCTTCCCTTGTTATCACCAAGGTCCTCGGGTATTCATGTATGCATGGAAAAATGGGCAGAGATTTTATCACAGTCATTTAATTATTTTTAATATATCTTTGTTATTGCTAAAATAAACATGCAGTTACTTAAATCTCATAAAAGTTTTAAACCTTCTTCAGCATATTTTATGCAAAGGCTTACCTTGACAGTGTGTGAGATTCATCCGTTTAAAACCTTTGGAACATTCCACCTGTCCATTCGCGATCACTGCATATGCTGTAAAGAGAAACAGAAACAACAGTTCAGAGAAGCTCAGTGATGTTAAATGATGTGCTATGCTTCTTTAGCACAGAGGACTGCTTTCATCAGAGAGGGAGAAGAGAAGGAGCTCAAGTTTAAGAGAATTTAAGGGAATTTAAGGTCTCAGTAACAGGAAAAACAAGGGACCCACAACTGAGCCTTGAGGGACTCCAGCAAGAGTCAAATGGGCTCCCCATCAACTACATTTATAAGACAGCTTTGTCATCCAACAAAATGTAATAATGCTCTATGCCATTCATAATTGTGTAACTCTCAATCCCTAGGCACATCATCATAAATATGTTGACTAAGCCTTTATGACAGCCCTGACCATTTTCATCAACTATGGTGCAAATCTAGTTAAACGAGATTCTAAAGCTTTAACTGTGCGCACAAGGAATGACGATTAATATGCTGCTCGCAGGAAAATGATTGGCCAAAATGTCTTAACGCTTGCTTTTTGCCAAAGCAGTAAAAATCACATGGTATGTGTGTGTTTCAGGTGTGTGCTTGAGAGGTGCTGCAGTAAATAACACATTTGTTGGTTACTGTCCCAGTGCGGGCAAACTGTCAGTGTTAGAAGCCTGAAAACATGGTGTCATTACTCATTCGGCACCCAGTCAAGCCCCGGCACGCTCCATTAAATGTACAGGGGGTCAATGTGGCTATCATGTGGCAAAGAGTAAGTCTGTTAGTGTTTAAATGTGTGTGTATCCATTTCTGTGTGTTTTAACAGAGATAAGGAGAAACTCTATGAAAGTCTTTCTTAACATAGACAGTGATTATTGGTGACAGATCTTTCCATGACTCAGATTCTCTATGAATGTTGAAAAGATAATATCCAACTTCTGATTTTGAAAGAAAAAAACATGTATGCTTGGCTGTAGAGGACTGTAAAGAATAATCAACAGGTTGAATGCCTTACGGCATTCACGCAATGATATGCTTGCTAGCGAGACAGAAGAGTCGTTAGCTATTATAGACTGTACAGTGCAACACACATGAGACAGCTCAGAGAAAGGATTATAACACTTTACTCCGCTATGCTATAAACACTATATGAGGTGCAATCAAAAGCTCTGCCTCTCTGCCTATTAAAAGCAAAATTTATTTAAATCTGGTCACTCTCTCATTCAAGGTCATCTCCTTGTGTACCTCTGGAGCACTTCCAGTACTCCTAAGCCTGAAAGTGGGGCATCAAGTGAGAAGCACGACCACCAGCATGCTCATTACTCCCTCAGACTGGTAAGGCTGAATTCGTGTAATAGCCTTAAGCATCTGAGGGAAGTGCAAATGATCATGCACCAGCATACAGCACATTAAAAGTCAGGAGTTTTAGCCATGCCAACACAACTGCCACTCTAGCGCCCACACAACCCAATAGATTTGGCTAAAGACTCGCCCTCTTCAAGTCATCATCCGCTGAGAGGAAAAAAAAACATTAAGGTTTTCTGCTCAAAGAAAGGAATGACAGCAATGATAATCTTTTGATTCACACTATGGGCGTAAAAAATAACATTATACCACAGCAATGCATTGCTTTGAATCTGCTGCCACAGTGACGAAGGGTCTAGAAAAGACGTGACGCACGCAAGAACGTAAAACACCACTGCTTTGCCAGCAGAGGTATTTGGGAAAGGGAGAGAAGTCAATTCAGTTCAGCCCAAGAAAACCAATGTGTTGTTGACTGAAAGAGTGCTCTAGTAAGCTGTAAATGATGTCTGACAGGGTAAGAAGAACCAGAAAACAACCTCTCTCTATAATGCATCAGTTCTTTCTGCCTATGCCACCAGACATTAAACACATGCATCCGGTTTTGATTCCGCTGCTCCTTATTTACTATATAGTATACAAGAGTCAAAATACCAAGACAGCAGTCCATCAAACCATCAAACCAAAACCCAGCAATCAGTCATGAGTTTGTGTCATTTTCCCAGGAGTGACTGGAATGTGTGGCACATGGAGGTTTTCTGGGAATGAAGTCCTGGAAGCTGAGTTATGTTTTGGTCCTGCTGTGACCCAGTCGACCAGGCAGGGTCAATGTACCTGAGGGTTGACAGAGCAGAAGTGGGTCAGCATGAAGTGGGCAACACGAAAAGGGGGGAACTGTGTCAAACCAACGGCCCTGTTCCTGCCTGCCCACTTCCTCATCTTTCTCCAGACCCTCCTAATCCCCCTCCGAAGTTTCTGAGTAATGAGATGTTGTGGTAGGAGCGACGGGCACGTCCTCCCGCAGTGATGGGATCAAGGAAAGTCTGGCCTGAGTGACAGCAGGGCGCACATGCCAAGGGAAGCACAGTGGGGGAGGTCCGGGAGTCTCAATAAAGCTTATTAGCAGGGAGAAGACGACTCCCTGTAGAGATGAACAGCTTTAAGATGAATTTGAGAGAGAGGTAATATGTTGTGCTTGTGCATCTTTAAAACCTAATTATTTGAGTAACAGTGGTGAAAAACTGAAATATTTTCACATATACACACATGCTAACAGTAAATTTTTGTACATAGGCTCTATTTTGGTGCCATTATGGTCTTGGGGGTTTTTCTTGTATCTGAGTTTTGGATTCCTCGATTTATGTCATTTTGATTCTAGTAATGTTGAGTTTATTATGTTAATTCTACTTCCTGTTCGCTGTTTTTATTTTTATGTAGTTTTGGTGTGTCTTTGGATAACTATTTTCATAATGCAGGGCTGTCAAACATAAGGCCCAAGGGCTAGAACTGGCTCACTGGATGGCTTTGAAAAATGTGAAGGAGGGCATTTGGACTTTTAAATGTATTTTAATGCATTTTAAAGATTTTCCTGCTGATAAGGACCTCTCCCATGGCTATTCATTCCACACCAAAATAATTCAATTAAATTAAATTTTAATTAAATATTTACATTTCCTGTTTTTTCACTACTAACTAAACACATTTCTGTTTCTTACAATGGGACCACACACAAAAAATGAAATTTTCAGTGAATTAACAGAAATTTCTGCTTTATAATTACAGGACAGTATAGGCAATGAGCTACCAGAACTTTTTTCTGTAATTTTACACATTTATTTCTTACAGTTGAAGCCCAAACAGTCACGCTGACAAAAGTCTGTACTACAGCTGAATTTCATGAAAAAATTCAGACATACTGTTGAAATCATACTTATTTTTCTTATAATAAGATATCTAAGGGATTAAATTCATGGTTAAACTTCTTTTCACTGACAGAGAGTGATGTCAAAAAGTTTATTGAATTGTAAACTGAGCTGTATGTGGCCCAAGATGTAAAACAAGTTTAACATCCCTGTTCTAGTGTTTTGAATTTTTTTTTTTTATTGACCTTTATTTCCTTTTATTTTCCTGTCTGTGTTTCCTCTATCTCACCTTCAGGCTCATACCCTTTCTTATCATGTGACTTGTAAGACTTGTATCTAGTTTTCTTTCATGTTTTACTTTGAAGGGTATTCTTTCCTGTCTTGTGCAAGTTTTACTTCCTCCTTTGTGACTGACTTCACCTGTCATTGATTGTTCTCACCTGTCTGCCTGCTCCCAGCTGTGTCTCATCATGTAATCACTGCTCTGTGTATTTAGAGTCCTCCTTCCTCTTTGTCTTTGTTAGATTATCTGTTCTTCACACTCATGTGCCTACCAGGTTTCCAAGTTTGTGCCTTGGCTTTTTTAAAAAAAAAATTCCTGTTTGTTTCCTTACATCTCAGTTTAGTTTGCTGAGTAAAGGTCGGTTTTCTTCTCTTTTGGGTTTCTAGGTTCTTCTGCCAGTTTTTTGAAGTGTCATTTGTTAGTCAACAAAGCTTCAGATTCTGTATCCTGTTTTTGAATCCATTCCTTACTACAAGCTAACAGGCGGATAGTATTTAGTTTCCTTAAGGATATCCTGGACCTAAAAATGCTTGAACTTTAAGATAAGTTCAGTAAAAGTTTATTGTTCCACAGGGTTGAGCTGTTTGTGGCTAGTTTAAAAAAAAAAAAAAAAAAAAAAAAAAAATTTAAAAAAAAAAATTTCCCACT
>VVHJ01052351.1:48681-62659 GCA_015107715.1 Tylochromis polylepis
GATTTTTGTGAAAAAAAAAAAAAAAAAAAAAAAAAAAAAAAAAAAATTCCATAAAAGAGCTCTGCCTGCCAAAGTTCACAATGACTTTCCTAATTACTGGTTGAAACTGTATCTGCGAATCAGAACTTTGTCTTCTAACCATCAACCTTAAGAAAAGATAATCAGCCCCAGAACTAAAAATGGGTGACAACTTGGCCATGTAATTTTCATTAATATCCAAAAAGCAAAGCATGATTGTGTTCTGATTTAATGGCGTGCCAGTTCCCATGCTTGTTTCTACAATCATTTGTGTAGAAAATATAGAGCTCCACAGCCAGTGGCTTGCAAGAGTGAGCTCAAGCTGCGCATCATTAGTGTCGCCCTTGGTTACAAAGACTGTAAACTCAGACTTGTCTGTATCCACAGAGGGAACAGACAAAACCGTTCAATTGTTGTCTATCCATTTAGCCCTGTTCAACAAAAGACTTTGTCACGCCTCACTAATTTATTGTCCATCTCCATTCAGTTGTGTTTTGCATTCCACTAAAGGCTGTTCAATAATATTTGCTCAAATTCCCTGACCTGGAAGTGTAATTCAGATTCCTTGAAACTTCTTGATAGCTGGTGTTATCCTAACTTAAATCTGAATAAATCCCTTAAGTAAAATTTGTTTAGAGAAAGGCACTGCTGGGAATTCAAATGAAAGGACAGCTTATGCAAAATAAGAGAGCGGGCTAAGAAAAAAAAAAAGAGACAGGAAGCTGAGAAGGGAGAAAGCTTAGAGTCAGATGGGTTTCTCAGCCATACAGAAATCTTTAATTGCAAATTTTTGGTGCAGTCACAATGTAGACCACCCGGCCTGCAGGCAGTTCTTCTAAGACGATTGAGTGGTCTGGTCCATCAATCACAGGGCTCAGAGCCCTTCACCAGCTTCTCCAGGGACTTGCCTCAGTGTTGGGCTTCTTCTCTTAACCAACTGGAAAACCTGAGAACTTGTGGGAGACAAGAGGGAGGAGGGATGGATGCCATCCACAGGATGCAAACGGTAGACAGCCTTCTTTTCTCTTCCATTGGGGTGTACACTAAGAAAAGACCCAAGAGCAAAGCCAAGACCTCATGATCCTTTCCATAAAATTACTTTCTGACATTTCGCCACAGGACGAACTAAAAGAAGGAGCAAACGGAGCTCTTTAATCATCACAGAGTTTCAGGTCTTTTGATCTTTTGGTCTCTACAATGACAGAGCCATCTCTTCTTGGCCTCTGAGCCAATACTTGATTGGAATAAACAGGTTAAAGAAAAGTCATTTTCTCTCAAAACAGAATGTTTCCTTGGCAAAAGCCATGCTTGCCAATCGGCATGGACCATATCACATGGCCTATAAATACGTCCCTGCAAGTGAAGCTAAAGCTAATCAGCAAAGATATGTGCGGTTAGCATCAACGTCACACTGTGAATGCATAAACATAGCACCAATGTAAAATCTGCAACATACTGTATTTGCTCAATCAATAGCAGTCTCATCTGTGTGTCTGTATGGTATTGCTTTCACAGAACGATCCCATGGGATATGTGATGCAATGACAAAACAGCTTTGATGAGGAGTTTATTTCATTTTTCTGCCACATTAAATCTTTTACTGAAAACATACTTTTCATTGTCTCTATTCACGAAAGTATGCATGTCATGTCAGTGTTTGCAGTTTGACAGTTTTGCTTAATGCCCTTTTCCAAGATGCTGATGGCAGTGTAACCCGCATCAAACACATTTAAAACAGAACCACATTCCTCTGTAATCTCTGTGGACTATTTACCACCTGGGCTTCTTCCAAAATAAGGCATGCCACGGTACATTCCCAATAAAAAAAAAAAAATGCTTAACGTAGCTTGCATTGAGTTAAGAAAAGCATCACAAATTTCAAATCCATGTGCCTCCAACTGGGATTTATTTCTTGTAGTGGTTAGGTTGACTCAGCGCTGATTAGCCACACTGCTGCCCAGCTAATAGATTCCATAATTTGAGTTGTTAAGGGATAATGCTAAGTCAACATCAGTGAATCAAATGCTGTCAAAGAGATGTGACATCTCTATCTGATCACCACGTGCTGTGAAGTTGTTCCAGTGCATCTGTTCTTTTGCTGCTTGTTTCTAAGGCAAAGTAATTGCATCTCTGGTTTTTGTTGGTCATTAACAAGTGTTCATCTTTGATCAGCGCTAATAAAAAGCAAGAAGCACAGGCTTTGGCTAGTCAGTTTAAATGTCTCAGGAATAGATGGAAGATTTGGGAAGGGATGAGTTCATGTGGGAAGATCTGGAAGTTGTAGAGCTGTGATGCCCACCGACCTCCTCCACCCCTCTTTTGCCTCATCTGACTTTGCTGATCTAAACCTCATGAAGATTAGCTTCCTCATTACAGAGAGAAAACAGAGAGGAGTGGGGAGCAAAAACAGGCAGATGACTTCCACAAACAGAGGTCGAATTGAGGGTGGGGCAAAAACGTGTGAGGGCAGTGACAACACGGTGACCTCGGTGACCCAGGAAGGAAGGGTTAGAGAGAGGAAGCCAAGGCTCCCGTGGGCGTGGTAGTTACTTAAAGTCCCTGGGGACCTCTGATCTGACTCCTTGGGAAGCCTCCCAAGGCTTCAGCCTGGCTCATGGAGACAGTCACTGAGAGGAAAGCTGCCCATCAGTGACAGATGGGGAGACAAATGGCTTGTGAAATTCCATGAGCAGTGAAACACAGTGAGGGAAAGGCTGCCAGCTATAGAGAGTGATGCCAACACGACAGCATAGGTCAGACTTGGGCCACAGCAATTTGCCTTCAGATAACTGGGAACCTCTGATTAATTTTCTGATTGAAATGTATCCTTAACCCAAAGATTTGCACAAGCAGCCCTATCACTTGCTTTTCAAGGATAAAATTCCTCTCAGCATATAATGGATCCAGTTTCTCTTAATGGGACTCATGTAACCAAATCACCTCCTGTCCAACTCGCCTATTCTCTTTCTCACTTGACTTAACAAGTAACTGGTTAGTTCTCAAATTTGAGGACCTCTACATTGCTGAAAGAAATTGCAGTGATGGAATGAAATGGTTTAAAATCCAAGAAAAGCACAGGGTTTGCTTTGTTACCCCACTTCATCATCCGAACTAAAGAAATGGAGCTGACTTCAGCCTATTGTGGTCGATCTGGAACTCATTACAGGCCAGGAATCCTCAGCATGTGACTTTTAAAGGCACTAACTGCTAAGACTTCATCTCCCACTGAGATGGGACACACTGGCATTTATGCCTCTGCAATGTCAGACCTTCTTAATATAATGAACACACAAACACATGCACAAACAGTAAAACAAGCCCACAAAATATCCCTAAGTAATATAATGTTCTTGGTGCATAATAATATATAATATCCAGCTGTGTAACACGACCAACTGTACATTTACGGATTTCAGACACAGCCAGACTGTAACAGTAGCATTGCATTCTGGATCTATATGACTGTATCGAGTGAGTGCCGTGCAGATATACTGACAGTGATGTGGAGGCAGGCAGCAAAGACTTAGCAGTCCTGTCTGCAACAGCACCCCATTAAACTGCGGTCATTCTGGCATCCTCTACCAATATCGTAAAAAATGAAGTAGCAGGGGCCTTGCTCTTAGTCAACAGTGTGTTTAGCAATAAACTGACCAATGGATGCCTAGAAACAAACTGGGCTTTCATGACATCATTATCACATACTCAACAGGACACACGGGAGACTCCTATTAAGCTACACGACCTCTCTCCTCACTGCGAGTCGACAGCTGACTCAATCGCTATAAAGTAAAGAGAGCCACATCATTCTTCAGGAGCTCCACATCATTTCTGTCAAACACATGAGAAAGCACACACCTAGATGAGTAAGCAGGGAATGTAGCTTAGAGATAAAGCCCAGTCTCTACACTGAGAACAATAGCACTCTTGGAGGAATTCAAAGTATTTCTCTTATTAAAACTCACCCAAAGACTTCTGGGAGAGAGTATATGACTTCATTTTTTTACTTAACTTTTTCCTCTTTCTTTCTTTCTTTCTTTCTTTCTTTGCCATTATGTGACCCTGGCCTACGATACGCTGCCCCCCAAAAAGAGCCACAAAAATGAGCAAATTGGGTATTCACTCTGTTTTCTCCCCCAAACATCAAAGGAAGGAGCAGGGGAAAACATCTGGGAGCCAAAAGAGATCATGCCGTGGACTTAGAAAGAATTGGAATCTGGCATGCCTGGGGAGACAGTGCGTGGGAGGGAAGGGAATAGATCGACATCTATTATCAAAGCGGGAGACAGAGAGAGAGAGATGATGTCTGCTTCTGATCAAGGTCTGGTCAGATATTAAAGAGGGTACAGTCAATCTAACAGCAAAACTAGCAAATCTGTGGGGTATGACCATAATATGATTGAGACACCCGGGAAATAACTGAGCCTCCCATGTGGCACTGTGTGCTGTGGGAGTGCCTAAACCAGTGCAGGAACCAAATTGTCCTCTCCAAGTAGTAAAAAGAGCTGTCAGAGCCCCCATCTATAGTGGACAGTGTCACCGCCGAGCCTTCCTGCCAACATACAACCACCCTGTTGCTGTTTCACTTACCTACCGCAGCTCTGGTTGGGAACCAGTTGCTCATTTCCTCATTCATTCAAGGCCACATTGGCTTGCTTTGCCCGCAGGCTGGGTGGCACGCCTGCCAGGCTCTCATCTTCATGCTAAATGTGTTTTCATTTGCTTCCCGGTTTTGGTTTTATGGAAGTGAAAACAGCTTCATTTTAACAACTGGGAGCATGGGCGAGTCACGCAGCCGCTCTCAAAGGTTTTTAGAAATCTAACAAAGGCCGCTATGTTCTAGTCGTCATCATCACTCATTAGCATTGTTTAGGCCTGTAAAACATGCTCTGATAAAACTCCACCAAGCATAAACAATGGCTGCTAAGGCATTAATTTTTAGACACCTTAATATGAAGCAATCAGAGTGGGGAAACTCTTGAGTCGATGTGTGGCACAGAGCAAGATTACCAAAGGACTAACATCAACAGCAAAACAGACTATTGCACCAACAGAATTAAACCAGATTAGTTTAATTCTATAATGGAACAAAGAAAAAAGTTACATAACTCTGGTGGCTTTCGTCAGGACAGCTTACCTGGTTTGGTTGGACACTTTTGGCACTTATTTAGGCCCCAGGAGGCGCCAATACTTCCACAGCAATCATCCTGTTTGGTTAGCCCTGGAAGAGGCTTGCCGCACTACAACAAGACACATCTGTGTTAAATCTATGAAACAAGTTTGGAGAATGAGTGTTACATGTTTGGGTAGGCACGCTTGTTTGTGTGCAAGTGTGTGTTGTGTGCGCTGGCAAGGGTGCAAATGTTTTTGTGTCAGGGTGTGCGTGTATACCTTTCTGCAAGGACAGAGCGAACCAGACACATCGGAGACTGTTTAGTTTGAGGTGGACATAAACACACCGAATCCTAAGAACAGTTATGAACCTCCTGGCGTGCTGCATCAAACCCTGCTTGTCAGATTTTGTGTGATAGAAATTAAACTTAAGAGATGATATTTTTTTCTCCAGATTGAATCCATTACGATTAGATAATATGGAAATTTGCAGGGTGAAACTGCTCTTTTGCTGAAGCTTAGTTCTTCTTTGACACTGTGACTAAGTGGTTTAATTTCAATTGCCTTACTTAACCAGAGAGGAAATAATGGCAACAGTACTTGAGCACAAACAAACTCAATAACTAATTCTGGCAAAAACAACTCATTGTATTGTTGCAACTGAAATACTAATAAGACCCAACAATAGCCAAGCTAACAGATGCTGTATGAGGTCTAAGATTAGCCGAGCTCACGCACTGCCACTTAAAGTCCTTCCCTTTTCCCAAGTGCTTTAGGATACATTAAAGCAAAGCACAGTAAATCTACAGAATGTGCCACACTCTGAGCACACAGGCGATGAAAAGTCTCACCGTTTGGGCCACATGGGGAGGTTTCAAGCCTCACCTTCACCTCCTCTGAATACATCCTAACTCATAACATGCTTTTGTTGAGGAAGTGGTGGAACTTGAGATGGCCAGCGTGGCCAAGCCTCATAAATCCTGGACTTTACACATAAATCATTTTCACAAACTTCCTGTTTGAAGCAATAGCTAGCAGAGAAGGTTAAGGGATATGAATATATAATGGCAGCTGTAGTAAAACACTTTGTTCCAGTCGTTTCAACACCTAGACCATAATATGTTACGTGTCTTGAATCAGCTTGTAATAGCAGTGAACACGGTACCTGTCCATCAACCGTCTCCTGAAAGCATCTTCCAACATGTCCGTTGTGACGGATGTGGGTTGTGGCATGGCCGTGGCCATTCCCATTAGTGTGTGGGTGTCTGCTGCTGTGCTCACTGGAGTGCTCATGTCCGTTTCCTGGCTGGGAGCGCTGCTGGACGGAGTGAGCCCCCTCTGTGGTGGCGGGTCTCTGCCCAGGTTGGACTCGAGCTACTTGATGGATCTGGACATCAGCCTCTGGAGGATGCTGAATGTGGACGTTGACTAAGGATGGGTGGAGAGACGCTGGAGAAGAAGAGATCCAACGCTTACACAGTATAGTAGATAGTTTACAGTGTCAAAATTTGAACAGTTTAAGGGGAAGCATCCTCTGCCAAGGGATAAAATCTGTATGTACATACTGCAGCACATGAGATCTCAGCTAAAATCTTACACAAACACTTGCTTCATCACCAAGTCACGAGGTTTGGTGCACATTGGTAATTCCCGGCAGTGAAGAGGCCCTTAAGATGCTACGAAACAACAACAATACAAAGCGTTTCGGATTCTCTGGTTTAAATCAAATCATTTTAAAGACTGAAAATAGTTTTGCTGAAGAGTTGAGAAGATGTTGCAATGTGAGGCTCTGTTGTCCTTCTGACACAGGGTAAGCATCCATCTTCAGGGAGTGCCAGGTTTTTTCCCAGAATCCCGAACCACTCTCATGAATCATAACCTCACACACAGACAGCAGAATCCAAGGAGAAAATGCAAAACTTAGTCCAGGACAAGAATGGCTCTGTTTCATATATAAAGCATACAGGCAGGACAAACAATGTCTTTGCTGTAACATGATAACACACACACTGGATTTGTCATTTAATGCAGTTATTCAAGTAATTAATTTTTCAAAAGAGGATGAAATGTTTCTGAGAGTAATTTAAATGAATTTAGACTGACCTTCTGCTTCTGTTTAACTGTTCCATAAAGTGAAAAACTAAGAAAGGAGGGCATGATAGCATATACCAGGAGATGTATGAGACTGAATTTTTCTCTTTTATGCAAACACAATGCTCTGTTTCTAATATCCTCTGTCTGGTAAACGCGGCATTGTGTGAACAATAAGATGACTTGTACTGAGTCATCTATGAGCTGTTCTGCTTAAAATAGAAAGTGACCTCTGCTGCTGGCAAGGAAAGCTATAACACTACACTATAAACAATGTTAAAAATGAAGCTATGCTTTTTTTCCTTTCTTTTTTCTATTAAGGCAACTTCTGTTGCAAAATTTAAGTCAGGTGATTATTTTATGTGAATGAAACTGATTAACTGCAGGCATTCATGAGATCCTTTGCTTCTCGAAGAAAGAAACAGCCAGGAAACCCATAATGGAACGAATTATTGTTGTTTATTAACTGTGTTTTGCTTCTTTTTTCGACACTCCTCCGATGGAGTATAAGCTTTACTACAAGAATGACAACCTTGCAGTTATGAGGCACGAGCGCAGCCAGAGTCATCAAGAAATGAACGTGTTAGCTAACTGACAGTCACTCTGAGGTCTCCTAAATATACACGATATCCAAAATGAAAAGTGATGGCCAATGTAAACTGTTATCTTGCCAGTGATGGGAGTTATCACACTGTCAGCCTAACAGCACTTGTAATGTGAAGACATGCTAATAAATTTTGCCCCAAAAAGAAGTGAGTGGGGAGGCGTGCCGGAGCGCGATTACCTGGCTGATTGGACAGTGGGAGAGTGTACATGGAGTGGGATGGAGGTTTTGGTCTCTGGGGGTTCCTGTGGCTTTGAGGGGTGGGTCGGACAGGAGGAGGGACTGGCAGGTGACAAAACCGTCCTGTTGAGTTTGACGGACACCAGCACAGGTCCCTCCCGATGCACCGGCCTCCATTAAGACAAGGGATCTGACAGAAGACTGCAAAGATAAAGGACAAGAAACAGAGAAAAAAAGGGTTATGAATGAGAGAATCTTTAGAATACACAACATACCACATTTAGTTGCACAGCATCATGTAACCTTACACACAAGGATCTGGTAATAAGAAACAGAAGGCATAGTCCTAATAGGAAGGGCATGTGCTAGGGCTTCCTGTGGACAGCCTTTGTTTGCAAACGGTTAGCAACGGTCATGCTGTTCTCTGCTTTGGCACTAGCAGACACCTCATTCCACATGACGTTTATAAAATCTCAACTTTGTCCTCGCAGCAGAGCCATGCCCCTCACACTGTGCCTCCTTCAATGGCATGTTTTGCCTCTCATCAGTAATTACATACTCCTGTGCAGGATGATGAGTGATGATGCATGATTCATGCTGTAATAATTTGGAGAAAATAATAACAAGATACCATATGGGACACGTGTTTGGATGACAAAAAGCGAAAAAGTTCCCCTAAATATCAAATATTGTCCAAAAATTGAAAGGAGTGCAACTGGCTCGTAGCCATCCAAGTAAATCGAAGTCCAAAATGTGTTCTGTCTGCAATTTGATTTATATTTTGTAATTTGCCGTGGAAAGAAAAACAGAACAGACCTGCAGTGGCCAGATGGTGTTTGACAGTAGTGCTTTAACGGCCCTTTCATTGCCTTATCTTTTGGCATAAGGGATGGGTGCCAGCCCAGCGCCCTACATACCTGGGCCTGTTCCCATCTACAGTTTCACTCTGACCTGACCTCTCCCAACTGAAAACATCAAAGACAATCAAATGAGAAAAAAAATCTATCCAACCATGACGAATATAGAACTATTCTGGAGCATGAAGGATGAGAAAGTGAAGCAATGCACTTTTTTTTGGCTCAGCATTAACACACACCACAAAAACAACAGACTGTTTTGCAAGATAGAGATTCAAATGGCCTGCATGCTATGAGATTAAAGAGAAGGCTGGACATGGAAACACACAGGGAACTGCATCCTCTGTGTCTCATTGAGACTACCAGGGTGCAAACAGGGAACAGACAGATGCTGGAGGGTTCTGATGGCATGTTGGGAATGAGCTCCCTGTCACATAACATTAACAAGAGGGGGACTGCAGGACGAAAAGAGGGAGGAATAGAACAAGAATAGAATCGCGTATCAGATGGGGCATTAAAGGACTAGCAGGAGAATGCTAACAGAATAGATTAAAAACAGAATAAAAAGAAACAGAAATAGAACGAAGGAGAAACAACGCAGGGACAGAGACGGGCAGAAAGACTAAATATGTCCAGTGTTAGCATCCAGACACACAGAAAGGCCTCCTGTGAGTCGACATGCGGGCTAAATTATCAACTGAAGGAGGGCTATTAAAACCTCTCAATGTGGGATGCATGTCTGCACTGGTCTGTGTCAGGCCAGTCCCACCCTGGTATGGGGCAGGAACTATTCTTAGACAACATCCTACTGTGGACTCTGCAGCAGGTTCCATGTCTGCCTATCTTTCTGTCCATTTAACAACCTCTAACGAGCGAGACGCACATGCGCACACACTTCTCACCCAATAAACAGACTTCTACCAATCTAATATCAGCTTTAAGTAAGTGTTGTACACAGGGTGTGCATTAAGAGGGACTGCTGCAATTACCCAGCAGTTTTTACTGCGCTGTTTTTACTGCGCTGTTTAAGCAACGTAACAACAGCATGAGCTAACTGTTTGCTGTCCATTTGACATTCCTGGACGAACACGCAGATCCGAGCAATAACAGGATACGAGCCTAAATGGAAAGCAATCTCTTTTTAACGTGCTCTTTAACACATGCTTTTACATAACGAAGAGAGGGGATTTTTGTTTTTTGTTTTTTTCTAGAATAAAAGTGGGACATAAAAACTAACCACTGAGGAAAAAGTGGAAATGCCAGGAATGTAATCTCATGAAGGGTCTCTGCCAGGATGCACAAATGTTTAGAATATCTACACCATGTTCCAAAACCCTGCTAACGTGCACATAAATCTGCAACATCGACCTGTTTATATATTCATAAGCCTGCGATGTCCTCCCTAAATAGGTTAGTTCATTTCGGTGAGGATTGTTTGCATGTTTGTATCCCTGTTTGAGTTTATATTTATGAGAGTTGTAACTGGAGCAGATCTATATATGTATGTGTGTGGTATGCGCGCCCTTCATCTCTAATCCATAATTAGTCTGAGGTCTAAGCTGGACCATTAAGCCTGATGAGAAAACTCAGAAACACGCAGGGGGTACGACCCTCGCCTTGGCACTGGCCGCCCCCTGCTCTCCCATGGACACTCCTGTGTGAATTTGGAGCAAAGCCCTCTGGATAAATGACAGGTTTAATGTAATCCCTGTAAAACCCTGTTCATGCTGCTACTCTTTCTCTCTTTTCAGCCTCTCTCTCTCCTTTTTCATCCATTCCTGCCCTCCCAGAGAGCATGTTAAACACAGTTAACGGCAAGGCCAAACCGCGAGGTGTAAACCGCAAAAAGGATGGGGCTAAGTGTTGGGGAGCGTGGGACCACTAGGTCCACGTGTCTGTGTACAAGGGGAGATTAGGCCCCTTTTACAGAGTTTGCTTTTAATCTGCTCTACCCTCTACCCTGTCTGTCTTTTTCTTTGACAGTGAAAGTTTTCAGCATAGCTCTCATGCTTAATCTACACCACTCTGCCTCCTCTCTAAGATTGGTATTCAGAACAGACAGCATGCCACTGGGAACCCATTTTGTCAAGCTGACCCACTAAAAAAAAAAGAGATACTAAACACAGAATGTGTGTGAGAATCAAAAGGGAGAAAGAGAGACACTCAGGGACAACACAGAGCAGTATTACAGAGATAAGCAGGCAGACAGGCATTACTGATAGTCAGAGGGCCGGGGTCAACACTCACAGAGTCGGAAGCCCTGGTTCTTCGGCTGCTGCTGGTGCGAGGTCTCGCTGTAGACCTCGGTCATGTCTCCCTTCTCGCAGCTATTATAGCAACGCCCTCCGGTGCACACCCTGCGGCACATCATAGGTGTGAAGATGATCTTGATGCGATCCAGGTTGGAGGTGAGGTTGGCCCCTGGAAAACACACACACACCTGGTTGAGAAGGGGCAGCAGCAGAGACAGGCTAGAGACGAGCTGCATCCTTCCACCTTCAGCTTCACTGTGACACACTCCCCGTCTGGGCAAAAGGGAGGTTTATAACTGCGAGGGTGTGTGCTGACGGTTGGCCAGTGGCACGCTGCAGCTGAACGAGCGATGTGCCACAGACCAGCAAAAAAAAGGGGGCTGAGAAGGCTATTAGTTTTTTGGGCTAGCCTCCAAGCCCTTTATCTTTGAGAGAAGGTGTTTTGGATATGTGTATGTGTGAAGGAAACAAAGAGAGTGTAGGTGAGCACTGTGTAATGGTGGGAAGCTGTTCAACAGCCGCTGCTGCGGTACGGGGCTAAAAAACAGGAGGATGTAGAACAGCAGACAGCTGTGCACGTTGGATCAAAGAGGGGAAAAAATTGGTGACGTTCACATCACATTTCTAACAGCAACCAGGATTCAGTTTCTATCATGTCAGAGAAGTGTCTGAGTAAATTCCCAAAGGTTCCAAAGTACGTAACTGCACAATCTCGCACATGCTCAAACTGAGACAGCTTTGATATGAAACGTCTGTCCATGTGATGAAGACCACAGAGGGTGTGAGGTGTTTGGACAGAGGGAGAAAGGAAGTGCATCCTGGGACGCTGCCAATTTTTCCTTGTGGCTAAATGTTGAACAATGACACCACGGGATGTGTATGGGATGTATTGTGGTCACTCTGAATTTTGTCAGGCATTCGCAGTGATTGCATTTGTTTTGAGGTAGCTAGGGGGAGTGGATGTGAAATGATAACAGAGCCAAGATTTATGATATTCATTTCACTAAGTGGAAGATACACATGTATTCAGTCTCATTGTTCTTACCTGCTGGTAATAATGCATTGCTGAACTGTCCGTGCAGCTGGCTGTTGCTGGATGGCCTGTGAGTATTGTGGGAATGTGTGTTGGTATGCCCGTTCCTGTTTCCATACCAGTTCCCGTGTTCATTGCCGTTAGAGTAGCCATTGCCACTGGGCAGAGCGTTGGAGGTTATAGGCCCAGAGGATGATGGATAACGTTTCACAGTACGGGAGGTCCCAGTCTGCTGAGGGGAGGAGTCAGGGGGTCCCCGTCTCACTTGGGTCCTGTAAATTATCACAAGTCCATAAACACATGACCTCAGACAAAAGCTAATCTCCCACACACGCATATATATACAGTCACAAAGATACACCCATGAGCATCTTATACGCGTCACCATGAAATCCTTTTAAGTGTGCTCAGTGTGTGCAACAGAAAATAAGACTCCTAAGAGACAAACATGCAGTCTAGGTCATAGCTTTACTTAAACGATTTTATAGAAAAAACCCCCAATGATTTGGAAATAATTTAAGTTTAATGGAACTGATGATAATGAATCATTCTTCAAGCACCACAATGCGCATTAATTAATATAATAAAATAAAAGTGGACCTAATACTGTATTCTCAGCACCATACTGTTATTCTGGATCTCCACTAGAACAGCATTATTTATTTGTATGCGATCCCTCAGTTTTATCACCATCAGAAACACGTTATTTTAGCTCCCATATCTTTCAGGCCATCCTCTCAGTAAGCAAACTTGCTTCTGATTGGCTGTCAGATTCTGCAAACAGAATCATGTGCTTGTGAGCGCCACATCCTCAACTTACTGGTTTCGAGGTTCCAAAAACAAATTTTTAATTTGTTAAACAAAACTCAGTTTCTTGCTTTGTCAGCTTCTCAAATCAGTTGGACATCTTTGTTCTGTAAATATTACGCTCATTACCTGCTTATTAGTGGATTTAGTCTTTCAGTCAAACGCTGTATGAAAACAAAAGTCTCCACATGCGAACCAAGTAATATTCCTGTCACCCACAAAAAAACATGTAGAATAATCGTATGCAGAGCTCTGTGTTTGGCCCTCTCCTGCACAAATCCAAGAGAAGAAAACAGTAACAACAGTCTGAAGGCCGAATTTCTGGCTCACATAAGCGGACCTTCTTTGAATCTTTGAACATGTTTAAAATGACCACCCACCATTGTAGCAGTTATTATATGACAGAACATTGCAGACATCTTAAAGCCATTTCACAGGAATAGATTGGCCAACAAAATATTAGGCAGCCAAAGAGAGTCTGTGTGTGGCTCGTCTTAGAAAAGCGTGTGATTAAACACATTAGATCTTTCCATCACAACTACAAAACCTTTCCATCACACATTGTGTCTGCATGACTAGATTATGAACTCCTTGTTTTGTCTGACTGTGGCCAACCAGAGAGCAACATCCTGAGTGTTGCACTGAATTGGAGGAAGTATTAAAACTAGGGTCGACGAACAAAGCTCGACCAGGGCTGCAAGGGGGCAAGTTTTTTCCCCAGTGAGCATTTCATTTGGGTCAATTACTGAGCCAGTGTTGCACGACCTGGAAGTTGAGCTCATGTGAGTGACCTGGGGGAGGCTCGTGCCTCTCAGACAGACAGGCAGACAAGCCTACCTGGGTCTAGGATTGATTTTCAAATGCTGGGATTCAGCCCTGCAAAAAAACAAACAAACAAAAAAACATCTGGATGCCACTGATCTGCCCTGACAGATAGGCAGTGAAGGACAAAGATGAGCTATGCCGGTTAGATCAAACAAGTTGTACAAATCACACCTGTGTTTTTTTTTCTAAACCACACATTACA
>VVHJ01052351.1:83495-103250 GCA_015107715.1 Tylochromis polylepis
AAACAATTTTCTTTAAATTGCTTCATTTGGGAAAGTTCTTGTTAGTATAATAACTCCTCACCAATATAAAAGCGATGCCAGGAGTTTTACTGTTTATAGTTTCTTTATTGGGTTACAGTTACCTCATAACTTCAGGTTTGCATGTGCACGTAAGTCAGACAGATTCTTGTGCCTCTTCCTCTGGACTCTCGTTTCCAGCTCAGCGCTCGTTTCCAGCGCATTACAGTCCACCAGAGATTCGCCTTCCCCTCTCTCTGATTCAAAGTAACACAACCCATTAAATCTTTACAGTCCTTTCATTCTGCAAAGGGCGACCTGAAACCATATCTGACACAAAACTTGTAGAAAAATCTCCTCGCTTTACACAGGTCAGAAGAGCAAGCAAGAGGTAACCTGACATTTCTGAAAATAATATTGGTATTGAAAGCCTAATCACAATAATCTCGGGAAGGACCCGCTACAGGCTGAGAGCATTATGCACCATTATGAGATTTAGAGGCTGAAAGCTGCTCTGGAGATTAGAATTTAGTACAATATGATAAAAGGCTTGACTACAGGCGCTTTCAAACCCTGAACCTGAGAGACAGGAAACTGGAAAACAAGAATGAAAGTAGAATTTAAGCAACTTGCTGCAAGTTTGCAATCTGCATCCACATGCATGCAGATGCAATGTTTGCGAAGAGGCTCAAGATTCTGAAAGTCATTCAGAGCATCACAGGCATGAGTAAAAATCTTGTGACTCAACATGTAGTGGGGTAAACCTCATGTGATGACAGCAGGAGGCTCTTTTTAGGAGTCACCGCAGAACCTGACAGATCTCATGAAATAGGTCAAGTGTTCAGGATTGCGGGGGGCCACAGTGAAGAGACAAGCTTAAAAAAATTTCACTCATCTGGACTTACTGTCCACTGAAGAAGTAAGAATTGGTCTATTGAGCAGTTAATACAATTGACCTTTGATGCTAACCATTTCAAGTGAGTGTTAATCTCTCCGCAACATGTGATTTCCACATGGCTGCTGAAGCGAGTGCCATCATTTCATGCTTTCCCCAAATGCTAACTTTGCTGTCTATAAACCAAACTGCTGTTACTGTAACTTTGCAAGCCTTCATTAAATGATCATTAAAAAACGTCTCTATTTTTATAATCAAAACCAAAGGGGAGTGTGCCTGACACTGTGTGACTGAGCCCATATTTTCTCTTTGTGGTGAAGTTTACAAGGGTAATATTTCACTAAATTAAGGTGCCTCTGTCATAGACGCACAGTTTCAGTCACAATGTGGGTTTTTTTGTTTGGTTTTTTTTTTTGCTTGTTTGTTCCAGTACAGTAGTTAAAGGCTTTTATTTTCCAAAATGTGTGTGTGTGGAAGGGGGGGGTTTGTTAACCTACATCTGACCTATGACAATGTGTACATTACTTTTAGCCATGCTGCTGTGTGCCTCTACCACGCCCCTCAATCTCCCACATTCAGCCTCTAATGGGCCACATGCTGGGCCAGTCTGTTGAGGATATCTGGATCTGGGGGGGGGCATACAACTAGTAAAGCTGACTCTGTGAGACGTGGTGTTCACCAAAAACCCACAAACCCCATCCTCGTGAGGGATCATGATCCCAACAACTTCCATATGGTCTTTAAGCAGGAGGGTCCTGTGATATATTGTTGGCTATGGGCTGTGGCCTCAGTGTGTGTGTGTGTGTGTGTGTGTGTGTGACTGAACGAGAGCGGTGCTTGCTGTTAATGTTCATCTGTAAGCGTCACTCAAGCTCAAGCTTGCTTTTTGGGGTCGCTGAACAATCTACTTCAGCAGATGGACTTCTCGCAATATGATGTCATGAATAAAGTGTCACATGTTAATGAAGAAGATTTGTGTGACTAATTGCGCTCTGCCTCTCGCCTCTCTATTTAATTCTTAGCAGCTTATGAACGATGATAAACAAAAGAGGCATTTTACAAGGAGATGTTTGGGTCCAGACACTGAGCAGTACATAATTTTCACCACACTTTTGTCTGTGGTAGCAATTAGAAAAACATGTGGTGTAGGAGGCCAAAACAGGGCCCAGTTGCAACCTACAAAGAGAAGCACCAGCTGGACTGGAGAAAACAGCACTCCTGGTTTGGGAAGACAAACTGAGAGCGGGCTGTCCAGTGTCTATGTTAATGATGGGGTCTGGGACAGTGGGGTGTGTATTGATTACAGGATCTGTCTAACAGGCCATAACTCTCTACATGACTGCCAAAGGAGTGTCATGCCCCAGAAGTGTAAACTTGCACAGTTTACACTTCTGGGGCATGACACTGGGGGTTGCACCCCCCCACAAATCCACACATATGATACATGACGTCACCAGAAACACAAGCATCCTAAAAACCTCTTCCTGTTTTTGTAAAACAGAGAATAGTGCTATGTTGGCCAGGATCTCATTGGTATTAGGTCTGTTGTCAGTTAAAAATGTACATCTTTGGAGTGATAATGAGTCTTCTTTTTTGAATTTGAATGACTAATCAGTGGAAATGCATTATTTCATTAGTGTGATTTTATCCTTGTATGATATTATCATTAGTCTTCCTCTTCATCATATTCGTTGGGAACTAAATTCTTAGTCCTCTACATCAAGGGGATCCTAGGAATGCCATAGAAGCTTCACATTTACGTATCATCAGTAACTCTACGATTCAGCCACTGTACACAGTACAGCATGTGCTGTAGCGTGTGGCTCATGACCTCTAGTTGCATGTCATATATTATTCTACAAAGTGCAAAGTTTGTCATATTTGTTATTTTTTATTAATATTTAGTTTACTTAGGTACTGTTCTTACTGTCTTGGAGCAACTGTGACCACAGAATTTCTGCTGGGATAAATGAAATAGTCTGATTCTGATTTTGCACAAAATGGACAAAACTAGGTCACCTACACATTACAGGAGCTCCTCAGACATGGAAAGCCATGCCATGAAGCTCCCAGCGCACAGTTTCTGCACTGATGTTAATGCCTGAGGTGTTTTGGAACTCTGCAGCTAGTGAGTCAGCAGAGCCTCTGTGACTTTTATGCACTGTGGCCCTCAGCACTTGGTGACCCCGCTCTGTAACTTTAGATAGTCTGCAACTTAGTGCCTGAGTTGCTGTGGTTTAGAGTTGCTGTGAATGCTTCCACTTTGCAATAACACCACTTACAATTGATTGTGGAAAATATGTAGGAGGGAAGAAATGTCATGAACTGACTTGTTTCAACGGTGGCATCTCATTACAGTACCAGGCTTGAATTCAGAGAGCTCTTTAGAACGACCCATTCTTTCTTTTACTAGTGTTTGTAAAGGCAGACTGCATGCTGTTTTTCAGTGATACTGAAAACACCTGAATTCAAACATTTAAAGGTGTGGCCCGGTACTTTTATCCATACAGTGTGTATGTGGCATGTGTGGACAAGGGTAAAAATCACAATAACACTGATGTGCAAGCCCAGATTCTTCATTTTATCATATGTTTCTTCAAAAAGACAAAAGATTTGACTTGATATGTCTAAGTATTGGGTGTCACAGACTTTTAAAAATAGAAAGTGATACAACAAGGGTGCTGAAGTAAAGATGGTGGACCTACATTTCGGGGAACTGTTTTGGAGGTCAGAAGACACGTGTATGTACTTGTTTCTTTGCTAGCTGCTTCCCACATGTTATAACAAAGATGAGCATTAAATGCATTTCACACATAAGATCAGGTTCAAATATGAAGTGCTGTGATGAATAAATCGACAAAGAAGAAGACATGTTCTTATACTTTTATGGTGAATGTACTCAATTAATTAATTTATGAAGAAAAGGCTTTGTAGGAAGGGATAACTATGAAATTTTAAACAGGTCGAGACTTTACTTTGCTGTCGGTGTTCCAGACAGGAAAGTTGTAATCCCGCTCAAGCTACCCTGGGGACATGATGGAATCAGAGAAAAATGTTGCTTGCTTTATTTTTTTGCTTTGAGAGGAAAGTTACCTTGCGGTGGCAAAGGTAAAAACTGAGGGAGAGCGATTTTTCTGCATGAGGAGTTACTTTAGAGCACGGATGGTGCTCTGAAGAGCACAGCAGGCCAAAGAAAGCTGGAAGGGAATCAAAAAGAAACTCCTCTCTACCACCTCACACTCTGTCAATCAACAACAGCCTAAGAGACTGAAAACAACTTTATTCCTCCACGTGAATGAAGCACCTTTCATCTGCCCTCTCTAAGAGACAACAGGTTTAAATCAGAAGCCATCTGTGGGGTCATGCTCTCACTGTTAGCTGTGCTTGCAGCATCTTGCCATATGTGTCATGTGCCTTTGTCAAAACACTGTGATGTATAGTGTGGTGAAATTAATTCTGTTGCACAATCCAAAAGCTTATGCTTCGAGGAGCAGTACGAGCCGGGGTAAAAAGAACGGTAGTTCCTGTCAGTGCTGCAGTTACCCTTTCCCCACTGTTTCCTGCCCTTAAATATTCTATATTGTCCCATGCATTGACTCTGTGTGTGGCAAACCATGCCATTAATCTGATTAGTAAAACAGCCATCAACCTTAGACGCCAGAACAACCCAGAACAACTTTAGTGCGCTCTTTTTAAGCCATGTTAAAGCTATCCTTTTCAGCACGCAGACTGAAATATTTCAACAGCTCTTGAATAAATCTCTATCTTCTCCCATCTTCTCTGCTGCCATAATGAGGTGTACACTGTTAAATTTTAAGTGGCATAAGTATTTGATGAAATTTTATAAAGATGTTCATGTCCTTTTCCTTGTCGATCCCTAAGGTTTTCTTAAAATTTCAGTTTGCCAAATACTACATTTTTATGAGAAAACACCTCATCTATTTGTAGAGTCCTCATCAGCTTTAGCTGTATTTTACGTTTTATGTTTAGCTCTAAATGAAGCTCTAAATGAAATGCATATAATAGCTGGTGATCATCGGCATAGCCATTACACACATGAACTGAGAGAGTTCAGGTTGGGACCGCGCTCAAAGTTGGCCTTTCTCGTATGTAGCACGCAAAAGAAGATGGCCTACTTTAGAAATGTTCTCTCTGCTGGAAATACTCAGTTTTGTTGAGGAGCAAGATGGAGCTCAGACGGAGCACACAGGATGTAACACATACGACGACCACTCGAATTCACAGGTCAGTTCTCACATGGTCATAAACGGACAGCACACTGACTGCATGATTCTGCGCTAGGAAGCACTGAATGTCCTGTTGTACTGAGCTGGCCATTTGCATTCTAGCAAACACCTCGTTGGATTGTGTCTAGAAAGCTCAGGGCTACAGTCGTCATGCTAACATTATCACTCTGTGCATATTAGCAGGACTGCTTTACGTACAGCCCGACAGAGCTTCTGTGGCTGCTGCTAAACAAACTACAGTAAACTGCTTCCATTTTGGCAAAAAAAAAAAAAAGCTCGTGTGAGCAATGCATAGTACCCTATCCACAAAATGATTTACTGCCAGCCACATTCAAGAGCGCAAAGATATGAGTGGAAAAAAACACAGTGATGTGATTTAAATCTACATTCCGGTTACAGGGGGCTTTAAAAGTTTGGGTTCTTTTCTTCAAGAAGTGTTTTAAACCCAAACTTTAAAACAGTAATTTTACGCTGGTGTACAAGACATCTAATTGAGGGTTACTGTATTTATTCTAAAACATGCCAGCAATTCAAACTTCCCCTCTAGTTCCATATCTAAGTATCTTACTGTTTTGTAAATAGTGGTTATTTAGAAGCCAGTGCAACAGATTTGTCGGTACTAAGCAAACATGCTGCTTTCTCTTTTTGTATGGCAATTACTGTTTAGGCAGCTGTACAACATCCCCATGGTTTACTACTTATTGATGTATTTAGTGAATGTCTTGTTGAGCTGTTGGTTAAAACAACACTTTAAATCGATGGAAATTCTTATGTTTTAGTTAGAGATCTGACCATGAACTATCTGCAGTTTTCCATGTGAGCGCTGCAGATAGTCACGAAGGTGTTGACAGCACTAGTAATGGAGCACACTGTCTCATAACTAAGGCAAGCCTGCTCCTTGGCTATTACTAGTGAAGCTACAATATGGGCTCCCTCTGCTCTTTTTTTCTATGCAACAGCACTTTTGATGAACAGATGTGAATCATCACACTGAGGAACTAAGTCTTAAGTGCTGACCCAGAAACAAGATTCCCCATTTAACTCACCAGGAGCTTCAATTCTTCTTACGAGTAAACAGATGGAAATATAGCCAAGCTTGCACCTGGCCTCACTTTACCAGCCAAACGCAAAACACACACACACACACACACACACACACACACACACACACACACACACACACACACACACACCTACACACACACACCTTTGGTTCTCAGCCACCATAAATAAAATTAATATTCTTTAGGTACAACCGTGGTACTAAAAGCCTATAAGCTTTCATCTGTAATAAAGGCAGTTAACTTCACCAGAAGGCAAACAAGCATGACACATTAGAGGAAATGCAATGTTCTTCTCAATGATTCAAAGCCTTATACCAGAACTCGCTGGCTATTTTTGGCACATGGAATTTGCTTTAATACATAAACAAGTCTGCTAACCATCAATCCTAAACTTGAAAACACAGATAGTCAGCACCAAAGCTTCCAGGATGTGGGCAGAACCGAGGATTTAGTGAACCAGATGACGATCTCTAATCAGACGCACGACCAAGACTGAGACGTCAACCTTTTAATAAACATGGCTCTTAAACGTAAAAATAGGCGCACTCCCGGGACAACCTGTGATCCAGTTCCTGTCACATGTTTTCTCTGACCTCAACGAAACTGAACAAGGAGGTATTGTTAGGAAAGCGTGATTCAAGACACTCAATCCAGCCTCGCGGGTGAAGCCCTCAGCCGCCACTTCGTATTAGACATTACTTCAATGCCTTCAGCGAAAATTTCCTAGACACAACTCAGCCACGTTATGTTTTTACTTCTTGCTCCCACTCGTCAGGTTTGTTCCTTTTCTTTCCCCCACTGTGAACATGTTTTCTCAGGTTCCCCTCTCCCAGTAAAACAGGCTGGATCTCAGGCAAAGACGAAGTATAGATAGCCTGAGCTTGTTTTCCTCCATGGAGGTCTTCTACGTGGGGGCTTCCAATCCGCGCTCCAGTCTGGGGCCTTTATGTTGGCACCTTGCCGGCTGTGGGGCTTCACTCAGCTGATGATAGCATAGCCTCCAGTCAGACCTGGGTCAGGGCCAAGCCGTAAGAGGGTCCAGATGGTCAGACAGTCCCCTGGCCTGCTCAGATCCACCGCCTTGTTTAACACAGGGGCGCTAGGCTGAACCTGTTATTTTTTGGCAGATTAAAAGTATTTACTCTTTTAATTTAGATAACTCCAGCTCCACATTAAATGTAATTTACGCCGTGGTAAGTGTGCCTTTAACTCTGCATTGAGGGAGGGGGAAAAAAATGGAAGGAAGCTGTGTACTGAGCACGAGAGAGGCAGATCTAATAAGAAGACTGCTGGAGCCAATCAGCTTGCTGTGTACCGGCTGAAATGTGTGCGAACCGGGGTTGCGTGTGTGTGAGGGGGAGATAATTAGCAGAAACAAAACAGAGAAAACAGTAAACAAGTCCAAAAAAAAAACAAAAAAAACCATGGCCAGTTTTACTGCTAGATAGATGTCACTTAACAGTGTGGGTTTTACTGCCCTTGTAAAATTTAAAGATAACTTTTACTAAAAGAAAAAAAAAAAGGTTTTCATTCCAACCTGTTATTTCTGCCTACAGCACAACATGCAAGGACCAAATGTGGAATGAGTTGCAGGAATCTTACTTTAGGATCATCTGAAATAGCATGTCTAAAAAATTGATTTTTTTCCCCAGCGATAGTCCATATGCAAGCTAAAGAAAGAAACAGCAACATTGTTCTGGGTGAAAGGCGCTTTTTCAGCCCAAGCAGGCCCAGGTCAGTGTAACAATTTAAAGAAGTGGTTCTGTATTCATTTACAGCCTGTGTCTTCTATTTCACTTTTAATTATCTGGCTATTCAATACTGCTGCGGTCGAATAAAAAGAAGCAGCAGTTCCACCCATAATTAAGGACTGGTGTCACAAAGACAGCCAAGTGCTAAGCGTTGGTAATTTCCAAGCGAGGGTCTTACATGAAAAGAAAAAGGCAAGCACTGCATGATGAACATGACCATGGGGGCAATAACACTCAGGGAAAACTTTCATAGGGCAATTCCGCTTGACAGGATAGTCATTAGTAGCCATTTACTATGTTATTTTTCTGCCTGAGGGCCTTAAATTGTAAAGCCTCTCTGTCTGCAAAGTTTACTAGTAGAGGAAGTTCTCTTCTATATAATGCATGTCAGTGTGCTTGTGTGCCGCTTCTCCAATTTGTGTGTCCTCGGTTGCCAAACTGAACAGCTGAATCAAAGGATATTCAAGCAAGGTACGTTTATTTAAAGTTTACACAGGGTACTGAGTTAACAACACTTACGTTTTATGCAGCGGTTGGTTCCTGGTGCCAAAGCCCAACCAGAGCAGCACTGCTGACCTCCACAGACATTAGGCCTGAACAAAAGACAACAAAAGACGAGAAAAACAAGGTGAAATAAAAGTTCTTTTTCTCATGTGTTAATCCATAAGGCAATAACTGTGAGTAGGGTGAACCTCCTCGCATGACAAACTGATCTGATTGCAAAGGCTGTTAAGGGTTTCATATCCTTCTGATGTGGCTAGGCTATTGATAGGAACAACTTGGAGATTATGCTATAATTGCATTTTATTTAATAATGAAAAAAAAAATTCAGGGCAAGTCACGAAACTTTATCTGTGTGTGGACCCACAAGTCCCTCGTGCTGTTGTGCGAGAGACCAGAGTTAAGACAAATACAGAGTTATCTGAGCCTTGGAAGGATTAAGCGAGGCACACGGGACACGAAAAAACACCCTGCATCTTCTATAAATCATAGAACAAATGAGAGATGACAAGTTTTAAACAGCTATAACTGGATTCTTTTACTCTTTAATCCTAACTGGTAGTCCAGGCCAATTTTTGCGGTGAGATAGATGAAAAGGCACCAGACCGCAAGAGCAACTCTGGGGCAACAGTCAACACGCTGGCATGGCTCTGTGCCCCATCATCTTTTCACAAGATATTACAGTAAGTGGATGTCTGACTCATGGTGATTTGAGAAGATAACGGGGATTGACTCATTGACCTCAGTTGGATCGCGCTCAGTGGATGCTCTGAGTGTTACTGAGGCGTCACAGGGATAAAATGCAGCTATTTGGACCCTCTGGCAAGCTTAGTTTAGTCATAAATCAAACACATCAGGTCAGGCTCGTGCCAAAGACATCAGTCATCACGTTCAAATTCCATCAAGGTTTTTATGCATGTAATGGAGACCTTTATACAACATAATTAGTAGCATGCCCTAGGCTAAAATATACATAGATAACACCTTGTTTTCACCTTGTTATATCTTTATTTAAACCTTAACATTAGGAGGCATAGTATTATTTCACCGCTGAGCTATCTGGATCAATCAACTATCTGACAGGTGCAGCGAAAACAGAAAGGCAGTCACACTGAATCAAGTTCAACGTAAAGGAGAGCTAAGTGAGCCCAGCTCTGCCAGTGCTGCGGGGTACGTAAATGAGCGAGTGGAGTGGGAATTCCAAAGAGGAAATGTGTCATGCGAACACTTTCTCTAACAAGCAGCAGATGATTCATCTGAACTAATAAGTGTTAAAATCACCACGCAGACTACTAAAAGGTAATGTTCCCGCAGATTTACGCAACGCCCACCTTTATGTTGCTCAAAAACTCAAAGAACTCCATTCATTCAACGCTGGAATATGTGTTTTTGGCAACGTCAAGCAAGGCATTCGCCCTATCCTGCAATAAAGCATGTTGGATCTAATCCTGTACCGAGCGATTTTCTTTGCACGCTGCTTTAAACAGACAGCACCTCAATGTCTGAGTGATGGATTGGTCCAAATGTGCTGGTTTTTTGAGGTTTAATGGATCAGACCAAAACAACATAACACATCTGCTACACAGAGAGAAGGGCACATATGAGCGCTGACATCATCATATCCTGTCTGTGAAGCCTCATGAGTTTAGTGGGGCATGCTACTTCTCAAGGTCCTGCTCACCAAAGGTATTATAGCAGAGTCAGTAGCGAGTAGGTAGCTGGGGTAGCAGGCTGTTAGACTTCTTACTTATTCAGGTAAATGCATATCATATGTAGGCCCATCTATTTCTTCTAAATAATCCTCTATAACTCGGACATATCAATAAGACATTTTCTAAAGGCCCTGTTATGCCACACAGAAGAGATGCTTTATTTATATTTTCTATGTCAGCAGTCCAAGGTGAGCCATTCAAATCTCCCTCTGATTATTATGTAAACATTCACCCTCCAGTGTGTATCAAGCTTTGTCCCAGTGGAACAAACAGGAGTGGATACAGGAGGCTTCATTTAACAAAAAGAAAAGAGGTCTAATATGGAAACAGCCCATCGTCCTGTTTAGAGTTTAACAGAGACCCAACAGGAGATTTGCAGGCTGGAGCGAGTGCCACTGGAGAAACAGGTGTTTCTGATCACTGAGCAAATTTTTTAAATGCTCACCAGCCAAGGCTTTGGTCGAGCCACTACAATACATGGCCACGGGCAACAGTCTAAAACTGGAGCACTCACACTGAAGCAGTCTGCAGCCACTCTCCTTCTGCAATTTGAATATACTGTAATGTGTAGTAATGGGAGGAAATGGTGATAATGCAATGTTAAATAGTTCAAACACAGTTCACCCATATGCATCACATTTGCTGTTCATTACTGCCCCCCCCCCACACACACACACACACACATCAGTCCAGTAATCAACGGTGTTTGACCTCAGCTATTATTTCATGTTCTGCCATGACCTTGATAACAAACCCCATACGTTATTATAACTCATATTTAGTTGGCTTAAAGCTGTCACCTACTGGTTGACAAATTAATGCAGTATACAGAGTGCTTTGCGGGAATGTACTGATTTGCCTCACAGGAAATAAGATTGCGCTAAAGGGGCCACCATCACTTTACAGTAAATCACATGGACTAATAGCTACAGCTAAATAGGTCACTGAAGTAGCCCACTGCTCATGCAGAGTTTGATAAAGCAAAGTAAAACTTTTAGACTGCTGACAGTGGGGAACTTGGCCGTCACCCTTACCCGATAAGTCGCTTAGTGCTGGCAGAGCTGTCCCTGCTGCTCTGCCTGCGGTTCACTCTGTTTCGTTGCTGCTGGCTGGCAGGGTGTCTGGCGGTGCGCCGCGCATCATCCTTCGGCGCAGAGACAAGATCTTCCCCGGAGGTGCCAGCAGCATGGACCGGTCTTTCTTTGGATGTGTGCTTGCGATTCTCCTGAGATGAAGTCCCCCTGGGCAGGCGGACCAGAGTCCTCGACTGACTGGTCCCAGGTGAAGAGTCACCGGATGTTCTCGAGGACGAACCGTCCCGCGGTCCCCTTGGCGAGTGACCTCGACTGATCCCCCGGGACTGCAGCTGGTCCCAGACCGCCCGGCCTGCCCCCGTACCCTCTTTCCTCCCACCTGCCGCGTCCCTTTGACTGTCACCAACTCGCACGAGCACAACAGTCAAAACCATTAAAAGAGCAAATCCCGCACGGTCCATTTTGGGCATGCAAAGTTGTTTTGAAACTACCGCGTAAAAGGGCACACGCGTTACCGTTTCTATCAAGAGCCACTAAAATAGGAGCAAATCAAAAATGAAACGAAGAAGAAAAGAAAAATAAAACGAGAAACCGTTTTACACGAGCTCAGCAAGACCGCATCCTCTCCCAAGAATGAAAAATGCCCGGATACCTCTTCATAATGCCCAGGTAAGACGTAAACAGAATGCCTTCAGGTTATCAAGTCTTTACTTTACTACAGTCCGAAAACGGAGACACTATCAGCTTTTTTCTTTTCCCCGCGCTGAAAAAAAGAGATGCTGTTTTACGCAAACATTATTCTATCTGCTTTTCTTTAGTTTATGTTGAACAAAAGAAAAGAGGGGCAAAGAGAGCAGCGTGCTGGGCTCTGAGGCTGTATTCTTACTCTAAGTGAGAGAGTTTGAATCGTGCTCGCATGAGTATCACCACCTCCTTGGATCTGAAGTCACTGGGAATTTTTGTAGGGATTGCATACGCTTTGCGTGGAGAAACTCCCCCTTGTCGGATGTATTCTTGCTTCTACTTACAGCATCGCTCGGTCCATGTGCCCACACGCACTTTCTCTGCCAAGTTACATGTTGTTGCTCTGACTTTCTTCGGAGCAGGACTGTTTTATGGATGCAGCTGCATTAATCATTATCTTCAATTTAAATTTAAGTTGACAGGGTAGAAAATATTATACAACTTCCAGATGTTTTTTTTTCTTCCCTTCGCAGGGCTGATTGTTTGATTATTTCAAAGTCACTGTTTTGTGATTATTTTAATTAATTAGGCTCATTAGTCTATTAACCAATTTTTGTGCTAGGACACACTGTGAACCGTGTAAGGGCACTTTAAAGCTAATTTACAGTGGTACTGTTAAGATTTTATGGATTGTAGGATATATGTAAAACGTGCTTCCTGACCATATACACACATTTTGATCTGGCAGTAAAAAGCTCACAATTCAGACTCACTCAAACTGAAACCTTGGAAAACTTGTCAAGTTATGTAACATCCCATTCATCTCCTCTTTTCATCCGCTGCATCATCACTTTCCTTCTCAATGTCTGGAAATAACACATTTCTCTTCTCCCGTAAGACCCTAAGTTACCCAAAGAGAGCTGGCTCACTTCTCTCATTCAGCCCACAAAGATGCACGCCTGTCTCTTTCATGAGCGCTCTCCTTACTCCCTAAGCACCATTACCACTCACAGAACTGCCATCCAAAACACACAGAGTACTGTTTTCTACCCATTCATTCTTTTTCCCAGCCATGAAATATCCAAAACCCCTGAAAAGTGACGTCTGTGTTCCTCTTTTTTGTTGGCAATCCATGCAAACTAAATCTGTGAAGGCTCAGACTGACCACTACAATTGATTACAGCTTATCTTCTAACCCATGGTAATCTAATTACAGAAGGATGCCACATTTGTCTTATGACTGTCCAGTCATCTCTAGCTTGCTGCATGCTACTGTAGCCTATTTTTGGCTGATAATGGTTAAATCAGGCATGCTTTCCTGGTGCGGATGGCACCAAAAAGTTCACAGCCATCTGACCCCAGCATCCATGAGGGTTACCCCTACATGGACAGACAGATCTCCTCAGTGACCTGTGTGAATGAGCAGCTGGCTGCTGCTCAAGTGTTCCTTGCTGAGTTTAAATCAATGTCTTAATCTGTTTCTGAGTCATGTTACATGCTCTTGTATCTGTGTAGGGCAGACGTTGCCAACCTTTTCTGGCAGGTGTACACCCGTGTCACACTTAAATACCTCATGTTCCAGTCAGTTGATGCTTTTACTGGATGTTTTTTAACACTATTAATTGTTCTACCACTTGAATTCTCAGATATTGACAAGCATTTTAGGCAGTTGCATTCAGTAGCTTTTTTATCAGCTACACGAAAATGTACCAATAGGTTATCTGTCCAACACCTTTAGTTTCTTGTGAAAAATCCATAATTTATGTTTTGATAATAAATAAAGAAATTTATGTCTGTCACTCTTTCTGCTTCTCGGGTACATTTTGATCTGAACTACTCCAAACTCGGCAGGTGTATTGTTGGGAGACCCGATTAAGTGCATTATTGAGTTTCACATCACTGTGGAGGTATTGTGGCCCCCTGGTCTTTGCAGGATTGTTTTAAATAAGCCACATTGGAGGGGTTTTGAGCATGAATGACTTGTTTAAGGTCATACCAATATCAATATCAGATTTAAGTCTGGACTTTGACTAGGCCACTCCAAAAACTTCCATTTAGTTTTCTTTTTTTCTTTTTTTTTTTTGCACCATTCAGATGAGGACTTGCTGTTGCATTTACAGTCATTGTCCTCCTGCAGGATACAAGAGTGCTTGACCTTCAGGGCATGAACTGATGGGTGGACATTTTCCTTCAGGATTTCTTTGTAGAGAACAGTATTCATGGCTTTATCAGTTACAGCAAGTCGTCCAGGTCCTAAAGCAGTAAAGCAGTCACAGACCATCACACTACTACCACCATGTTAAACTGATGGTGTGATGAACGTTTTAGGTAGATGTTTCTCTGTCTGCTCTTCGGCTATCGAAAGAACTCTTGATGTAAACTACTCCAAACTTGGCAGATAGATAGATAGATAGATAGATAGATAGATAGATAGATAGATAGATAGATAGACAGAGTCAGATTACCCTAGATATGGTCTTTAGCATACCCCTTTACTAACCCCTGTTTGGGAATAATTAAAGATCTGTGGAGCAACTATCCATGTTATGAAAGTGGACTTTAATGTGGCCCAATTTGATAGGCTTCAATTTGCAGCATCTGGAGGAACTCTAGAATAAATACCAGGAGGATGTCTCTGGCTATGACCGACGCTTCTACACAAAGAGTCCTTTGAAAGCTCTGGCATGACAACCAAGCCACTCCTATCATCTTTCAAATGCAGAGCAGAAATATAACTGCATTACACTGCGAGGTTTCACACAAAGCGCAGGGTCAAATCAGCAATAATATCCAAGTCCCATGACTGAACTGACGATCCGCTTATGTGTGCGTGCCTGTGTTTGATACAGCAAGCCTGAAGTGGATTTGAATTGCCTCCACATTACTAAGTGCTTTTCATTGTCTCACGTTCAATGGCGTAATCTTGGACAAATGGGTGGAAGCTGATTAACTGCATCAAGTTGAACCTGCGCTGTCAGCTTGAATGTCATATTTGCATTAGTTTAGTTGATGGCCTTGTCACTGCTGCATGAGTGAGAGGTCAGAGGTCAAGTGTAAGACACAAGACAGCTAAGCAGTATCATTACCAGAATGTAGGGCTCTTGTTATAACGAAGTATCAGCTGTGTATTCTTAGCCTCTCCTCCAGAATTTTAAGTGATCTATGTGAATCAGGCTCTTGTATTGACTTTCAATAGAGAGCACTAACAACAAGGAGCGCCAATCTCTTCATTAGCTACCTTTTGCTGTTTGTATCAAAGACCTCAACTCTCCTTTCTTTTTGCCCGGGAGCTAACATAATACTGACATTGTTCAGACTGGGCAGCGGTGAGGACCTGAGGGAAAATGTGGAAAAAGGAGGGTCATTTTGGCAGAAAACCACTTCGTAAAAACTCGAATTACATGCTTTATTGATGCGTTATTTTTCATTGAACATGGCAGCCTTTCCTTAGAAGGATCATTACAGAAGTTCTCCATCATGCTTCATAATAGATTGAGCACTCTACATAAAACAGGCATTCGCACAACAAGAGGAAACAGTTAAAGATAGAGCAGGATCAATCTAATGCACTTAGGGCTTGGGCTGCAGGGTCTTTCCCAGCTTGTGTGAATGAAGTGCTGTCAGCTGGGTAATAGAAGTAGGTCACATGGGTGTTATTTAAGACAGCCACCTTCACTTTGCCTTTCATGTTATTCGTATTTTTTATGGGTGTTACAAGTGCAGCCATGAAACAACTAAGAAATGCATGCGTGTTTGCCTCCGAGCCATACTGTACAGTGCTGGAAACAAGAGGGAAATCTTTCAGCTCCATCTACACTTTCAAATGGTGGAGCACTCCAGAAACACGCGAAAGTCAGACAGACTGTAGCGCCACTGGCAATGTTTCTGATGCATGTCATAGCACTGGCAACACGTCCACCTCGCATTGCTTCACAGCTGAGTGATCGGCTCTTTCATTTATGGGTGTGAGTTGTTAAGTTAACAAAGACCTTTAGCTGACTGGAATGATGAAAACTGTAACAAAGATTAGATTAAGTACTTCCCTTTTACAAATTATCCTTTTGCCCCCTTTCAAAAGATTGGCTTTGATACAGAAATAATTATGTATTATTATAACCCATATTGCAGCACAGTCTGTGAAACGGAGAAACTCCTAGCAGCAGAACTGTGTATAATAAACAGTATAGTAGACAAAGACAAGACATCCATCCTCATACCCGCTAGCATATGAACCCCCGTGGAGCTCTTGCACTGAATAGCTCTACTCCTTGAATATGTCAGTAGACTCTGGCTTCTGAGAATAATTTTAAGAAAGAAAGATCGAGTGATTCAGTCTAGATGCTCGAAATGCAAAAAGTAAAACACTGATTTCATCTGATTGGTTTAGTCTAGACCAGGTGTGTCAAAGGTGTGTAGAGCCCACTTTAATCTTAAGTGGGCCAGACCACTGAAACTCCCCTTTATGTCAGTGTGAAGTTCAACTAATTACTTAACTAACTATTTATAATACTAATACTATAGGTATTTAACCAATGAAGAAGTTTAACTTAATTAGTATGGTGTGGTATGAACGGTCATGGGGGAGGTCTTTTTATTCATGGTTCAGTATTCGTGGATTCACCTATTTGTGGATTTTTCTGTGGAACGTAACTCCAAATTATTTGCGGAAAATTCACCTATTCACAGATTTTTTTTGACTTGACAAGCTATTGGCTGGTGTTTGCAAAGCAGCCAATCCAGGAAAAAAATCCAGTACATTAAGAAAAAAGAGGCAGAGATAAGGAAAACCGTGGATGTTAGCTTATGCAGTAGTGTGAAGACAGTTTCCACTGTGCATGATAAGAGCATTGTGAGGTATATTTGGTGTTAATAACGTTTTCACCTTGCTGTTGACTTTTATCAGTAGGAAAAATTTTAAAAATGCATGTCATCCAGTGGGCCAGACTGGAGTCTTTGCCGGGCTGCTTCTGGCCCCCGGGCCTTATTTTTCGCAACCCCAGTCTAGATACTTACTGGGGTTGATTTGCTGAATAATGTATGCGACTTGAATTTTGATCCAGAAATCAGATAACAAATGTAAGATTTATATTTGGGTACGCCAAAATCCTACATCACAAAAGAGAAAGTAGAAGATTACTGTGGATTCATTCAAATGTAAACTTCTAGGTTGTGACATTAAAATAGCCGCCATGTATTGTTGTCGTCTTGTATGGCTTCAGTAGACTGTGTAAATACGCTGCCTGAGGCTTTGTTTTGTTTTTTTTACACTTTGGTTAAGTGGAGAGTCTGCTGCTCCACTTCAGCCTTAAATTCTGTGGTGCAGTCCTTCTGTCTCTTGAAGTTTGATTTAAAAATGTCTCCAATGAACAATATGCAGAGTGATGTCACTCGACTGCATGATAAATGCTGCTGGAGCGGATTCAAAGGGTGGATCATGCTGGCAGCCAATTAGGTCAAATAAGAACATGCAATAACTTTCCAGAAAACATACATTTTTCTAAAGATGTGGGGGCTTTCTACTCATTAGCCAGATGTAGCCTAAAAGATTCAGAAATCAGTCACAGCATAAATCAGCACTGGCAGTAATGTCTAAATAGGAGCGGGATGGAGTGCCCTTGGTGACATACATTCTTGTAAATTCTGAGTATTCAGTTCACAAAAGAAAAGAACAGCAGAGGGAGGAGTTAATGTGTGCGATAGATCATTCTGGCGTTTCAACCGGAGCTTTCTTCCTCCTCTCCGCTTTTCTGTCTCCTCCCTTTCAATTTTCCTGGCCCCTGACCCTCGATTTTAGCGTGCATCTTGAGCCGCTGGCCCGAGCCCCTGGAGCTCTCTTCCTTCTGGTCCCCCTGGCTGTGACCTGGCCACGAGGCGCTCTGGGATGACTCTGTTGCTGTTTGTCTTGAAGGGGTGATAGATGGGCCGTGCCTCAAAGCTTCAGCCCCTGTTCTCGTTGCTTTTACAGCTTTACGGTGTCTCTACCAACCGACCGTGGAAAATCAAGGTCAAGCATTTTCCACATTAGCAGCTTTACCAGGAGGACTGAAATGGATATCTGCTGCTTTTACCCCTCAGCCCCTTACCCACCGCAGAAAAACAAACTACTCCACACGTGTATCTCGCAAAAGTGGTAACTGATGATTCTCTTCATCACGTTTTCATAACACACAACAAAGAAAGATGCAAGGGGTGATATTAGATTAGGTATTTTTAGTAATTGGGGCAATGGTGACACAAGCACTTCAAAGTACATGCCAACTGTGTGGCAGCAACCTGGTATCTAAAGTCAGTGAGCACACTCAAGACAAAATGACTATTTTTTTCAGTGGGAAAAGTTAAAAAGCTACAAAGGAGAGATTTCTTCTTCTTCTTCTATTTTTTTTTACACTTTATTAGTGTCAGGTAGCGTCTTATAAAATAGACTGTACTTCTGAAAAACTGCCTGAAAAAAACGCTGTTCCCATTATAGACCTTTAATTGCCTCCAGAAGGTCACGATGATTTAAGTCAAGTATCAACAAACAGCCAGTAATGTTTATAATATGGAAAGTATAGGCATGTGTGGTAAATAAACTGTACATCTGCCTTTAAATCTTATCTTTATTTACAATGGTGTCAGCTGTAACTCACTTTTTTTGTTTTTTAAACCTTGTTTTGCTGCAGGGTTTTTTTAGCGCAGACATCGACTGTGTTATTTTATTTCACCCCTAAGCCACCCATGTGTTAGTCTGACTGCACGCACCATAAAGCAAAGATTTAACAAATTGTCAGTTGTTTTGATATTAGTCTGCAGGCCTGTTGAGTAATGCAGGTTAAGTTCTGTTTATCTTTACTGCTGGGAATGGATGAGACATAAACCCTATTTGGTGGCTGACTCACTGATGACACGTGCTTCCCAGCCTTCAACATGACAGCACATAAACTTGGTATGGTGCTGAAGTTTGAGGCAAACTAATTGCTAGCTGTGTTTTGAAGGAATAATCTTCTTTCCATATGAAGCACTCATGTACTGCTCGTGTTTAAGGCCTGCTAGTCCTGCTGCACGGGCTTTATGCTTGGGTAGCTGTGAGCAGAGAATCATGTGCTCTCTTCAGCAACAGTTAGGAGAATGAAAAATCTTCTTCACTGCCCCCAATTAACAGTGAAGGTCGAGCGCCAGAAAGTTACGATGCGATTTAACCCCCCGCATGAGGTCAATTTGACCTGAATAGCTTCCTATTAAGCATGATAAATTTGTTATTTTTCAATCCATTAAACCTTTTCCCCATAGTCCATTTAGTCAGAACAACCGGTGGCCCACCATAACCTTGTTTCTGTTTACCACAAGCAAACTTCAAGTAAAAAGGGGATGACACGACGATTAGCAGAGATGACTTCAAAGTGCTCTCTGCCACAGGCTTTTGTTAATTATCAGTCACCAGTGTTGAGTGGGGATCCCTCCAGCGTGAAGGTCAGCAGAGTAACATCAACAGCAGCATTCAACAACGGCTAAACTTTAGTCCAGCCAGTGGAACAGCTATCAATGAAACCTTGTTACGACCATGGGATCCATGGGACTGGACTGGAGGGATGCAAGGTTCAAGGAGGAAGTCTTTCTGACTACCCTGACCTGTCTGTGAGAGCCCTCCAGGCAGACAGAAACTGAGGCCTCCAACAGATGTTTGGGGAAACTGCCCCATTCATCATGGCACTTTTCAGGAATGTCTTTGAACTGTTTTTTAAATTAGCGTCACATTCATCTTTGGCAGAACCAGAGGACTTAGTGAGATAGATAGATAGATAGATAGATAGATAGATAGATAGATAGATAGATAGATAGATAGATAGATAGATAGATAGATAGATAGATAGATAGATAGATAGATAGATAG
>VVHJ01052351.1:103536-114129 GCA_015107715.1 Tylochromis polylepis
CTTTTCAGGAATGTCTTTGAACTGTTTTTTAAATTAGCGTCACATTCATCTTTGGCAGAACCAGAGGACTTAGTGAGATAGATAGATAGATAGATAGATAGATAGATAGATGTGTTTGTGATAACTGCTAATGACTCTTTCAAAACACTGTGGAGGAATTTCAGCCCACTCTTCTGTGCAGAATCTTTTAGAAATTTAGCTACATTGGAGGGTTTTCCTGTATGAATGGCCTGTTTAAGGTAACTCCAAAGTATCTCAATGGGCTTCAAGTCCAGACTTTGATACTGCAACATTTTTTTTTTTTTTTTTGGTGAACTTGCTGGTGCATTTCCAATCATTGTCATGCTGCATAATTCAACAGAGGTTGAGCTTCAGGCCATGAACTGTTGGTTGGATATTCTCCTTCAGGATTTCCTGGTAAAGAGCAGAATTCATGGCTTCATCAGTTGTCCAGGTCCTCAAGCAGCAAAACAGCCCCAGCCAATCACACTACCACCAAAATGATTGACTGCTGGTGTTCTTGATGAATGGATGAATGGATAGATAGATAAAAAGAGCAGGATTTAAGTCAGACTTCTTGGATGTTTCCCATCACTGCCTGCTTTGTGAATCGCACCCATGAGAGAAATCTTGGGGTGGATATGTTATTGAGCAACTCCGTCTACCATTGCCCCACAGAACACTAAGCTTCAGCTACAGTTCTCATGCACACACACGCACACACATTGGCATGGTGTAGTATGAACTCATGGCATGGCTGCAGGGTCTCAGTCAGCCCATGTGGAACAGCTTTTTTGCTCTCGCTCTCACATGCTGCTGCAGCAGTGGGTTTTAAATCACCCAAGGCAAAGCTGAAGAGATGACATTGACAAAACGACATAAACTGAAACTGTCACCAAGCCAAAGCAACAGTTCTCCACATCAGCTCGCAAAATTTATTTCCTCCTAAAATAAAACATGGAGGAACAAGCACAGAATTTATTCTGTGGACTGTCTTTTGTTAACATTCCAGTTCACTGTAATGTAAAAGTATTCATATGACTCTAACCCAGCTTGCCGGTACAGCTGAGTTTTATACCGAGCGCTCAGTAGGGAGCAGGAAGAGAGGCCCCGTGCGTCCAGAGCCTCGTCTCCTGAGCAGCACTAAGCACTCAGCAGGCTTCAAGGGCGAATGTTCATTAGGGAGCCAAGTTTTAATAAGCCCGCAGACAGACATGCTGCTAAACAGCCTCAAGTGCCAGAAGAGGTGAGTTTACTTATCGTGCTGATCCTCATGACTTCATGGCATCATGGGCAATGCATCTAAATATCTACAGGACCTAGCAGTCAAATACTGTACACGATTGACAGTCAGGATGGAATTAAGTAAATAAGTACTTAGTGTAAGTCGATGAATCTAGACAAAAGGGTTAAGCAGTGTTTACTTTAATCTTTATTTATAAGAGGAAAATTCACTGAGTGTGTGCCATGCTTGCTTCACAGTCACACCAGCTCAAGGTCATCCGAGAGAGTTAAATCTGTTTATTTGCTTACCTCAAATTAGTCTCCAGCAGGCCATGCAGTTTAAACCAGCAATTAGATGAAACTTTCTACCACCAGGCTATTGCTTCTCTTATCAGGAAGAAAGGGGTTTTGGAAGAACTTTTCAGAACTTTTTTAAGTTATTTAAAAGCACTGGCTTTACAAGTTAAAGTCCTAAGACTTATAAAGAATATAAAAAGAATCGGTTTAGACAAAGAATTTCCTATACAAAGCTGCTCAAAAGAAGTTGTGAGTTTTTTTGGGGGTTTTTTTCTTTTTGAGTCACCAGGTCATAGTGACAAAAAACCTGTGCATTTGATAGATGAAGTGGATATCGTGAAGAATACAAAAATGGAAAAGCCATACTTATCTCATTAATGTCTGCTTAATAAATGAATATATAGATACAAATCTGCATATTCACCTGCCAACATACCTGAAGGTCATTCATCAAGATTTAATACATGTTAATCCTTATGAAACCCAGTAAAAGTGTAAAAGCTAGCAGTTTAAGAGGTGTTGGACAGAGCCTGACTAGCTGTTTGTTTCCAGTCTTACAGTAATGCTAAGCCAAGCTAACTCTCTGCCTGCTGTAGCTTCTCTGTATAGAGATAGATGATAAGTTCGTTTTTGCTCACCTGCAGGTTGAATAATAGCTTCAACTATCAGACTGAGTTTCTGAAACAGAACGAGAACCTTTTTACTCAAGAAAAATGCTGCATTACAGTAAACTGCGTGGTTACTGTTTCCGATATGTTTACACAAATCTGCAACTGTATCATATCTGTCAGCCTATTACATGTTCAGAATTATATCCTTAAATCCAAATTTAAAAACAGGATCTCCGCAGAGGGAGCTTTGGTTGGTTTCCTGTGACTAATGTTAAGATGCAAGAAACCAGTAATATATAACACAATGAAACAAGAACACACAAGAGTATATCAAGGTTGCACTTTATCACTCTGTCATTATGGAGCTCTTTGACTTTAGGATAACTAATGCAGTGTTGTTTCTGCACTCGTCCTGCAGTACCCAGGACTCCTTTCTCCACGGATTGTCTTGGCACGGTCCGGAAGAGTGTTTATCTAAGTTACTAAATGAATAAAAACAGGATGACAGCTGAGTAGAAAAGTACACGGTGACACGGCAATTATGGAGAGTTGTTAACAAAATGATAAAGTCATAAAACTGTCCTTCAACTGTTTCTACTTAGTTGAAGATAAGATAAACCAAGAGGAATCAATCACGGGGCTTGTATATTAAGACTTGCATGATAGATCTTGATATAAGTAAATGGTGCGTGGGATGTTTAGATGCATTTCAGAGCAATTAAAAAAAAGGTTTTAAATTGTGCACATTTTTTGTTGTGTACCAGATTTTTATGTTTGGAAATTATGTAAGGCTCCAGAGGATTTTGGAATGGGCAAATTGGACAGTGGAATGGAAGGGGGCAGTTTTTATTTACAAACAGCTCAGTCTCTATTTGTTGTTTTATAGATCGATTGTTACCAAGTCTCCCTCATAAAATAAATGGAGGTACAAAAGACCTAGATGGCTATGATGGTTGAATTCACATAAGTTCTCCTACTGTTTCCCAACACCTTATTGTTTTTTTATGTCACCAGTTAATGGCATGTGATGAGAAGTTTGGTAACTGTTGGATGTGCTCCTAGACGCCCAACCAGCCATCCACCATTTAGCTTAAATAATGATTTCATGTTTGCAGCAAGGAGTCAGATCTTCCTTTTAGATCACTGCGTCATCTCTTATGATGATGGATAGTGTCATGAACGGTCACCTTTTTTTTATTGGTGAGCTGATCAGAATTGTTGTCAGCGTGTGTGTCTGAGGCCAAACCACATCTGGAGACAACCTGGGGGCTGTTAATCACAAACCTAAACAGAAAATAGCTCAGTCTCCTTGTTTGAAACACCCAGAGACATCTTTGGTTGCATAACAGCCTTTTATTGTGCCATTTTCATTCTTAGAAAAAAAAAGGACTGAAAATGGGAGGTTTTCATATTTATGCTGTAATAAATACAGAGCGTCTGTGGAGTTTGACTGAAAAGTGTTACACACACCGTATTTACTTGGAAGTTTATTTCCATGCAAAACCTCCTCGGAGAAGTCTTCGGGCAAATTCTTTGTTGAGGTAATGTTTACTTTGCCACAAAAATGTTGCTGTTGCGTTCTCTAACGACCATAACAACATCACAGATAAATTCAGTGGATGGAAAATGTCTCGACCGCATTTTATGTACAATGTTGGACATCTGAAAAGTTTTTGTATGCCCTTGTGGAGACGCTGGCCCATACCATGAAATGACGACAGCAGTTCGGCTGGACGACTTCAAAAATTGGGGGATTCCATCAGGTCTGTGAATTATGTGAACTAACTGTCACGAAATGTAACGTCATAACAGCCGGTCTGAATGGTGACAGTTTAATGGCAGAAGATATAATAAATATCCAGTATTTTGTGTATTTACTGGGTTTCACAGCTTGGACAATGTCAACAGTGGGCCTTTACCCAATATATTTTTTTCTTCATTGTCCAAATACAGCAACCAAATTACAAGCATGTCAGCATCTCTCTCGTCTGTCAGTCTGGCTAGAGGAGGATTATATGTATGCACAATACTGTGTAAAAGTCTTGAGTCACCCCTGATTTCTTTATAGTTTGCTTCCAAGGAGCCAGACTGTGTTGTTTAAACGTTACACATAACAGACAAGTTATGAAAGAACCAGTTTTAAGTTGTGTCTTTTTTTTTTAACCGCAATTTGTCACAAAAGCACATAATTTGTTCCCATTTCTTTAACCAAATCTACAAAAAGTGGCAACAATATGAGCTTGACAGACATAAAATTATATTTTTGCATCAGCAAGGTGATTCCCAAAGAGCTATTAGCTGAAACGCTGACATACAGCATATCTGCATGGTTTGGAGCGTATTCCTGAAAGAACTGGCAGGTCTAAAAAAAACTATCTGCAGCAGATGATCAGTATCTGAAAGTCATGTCCTAAAGACAAGAAAAAATCCAGCAAAGGCCTGACACAGGACCTGAGAGATGCATCTGGACCTTCAATTTCTCCATCTACTGTTCACTGAAGCCTCATCGGAAATGGCTTCAGTGGAAGACTGGCTGTAAAGAAGCCATTTTTAAGGACGAGAAACAGACTGAGGTATGCCAAATTACACAACAACTGGACTGAAAATCAGTGGCAAATTTGAATATGTACTGAAGAAGTCAGGAGAGAGGTAGAACAGTGAGTGTCTACAGCCATCTGTAAAAAACAGTGGAGGCTCTGTCATGTTTTGAGTCTGCATTGCAACCAGCGTTGTTGGCGTTCTTGTCTAAATTGATGGAATTATGAACCTTGAAAAGTACGGTCAGATTTTGATAGACCATGCAATATCATCTGGGAAGTGTCTGATTGGCAACAGCTTCATTTTTCAGCATGACAATGATCCCAATCACACTCCCAGAGCAGTGGAACCATACGTGGACAGAAAAACGTACAATAAAACTGCAGTAAATATTCTTATTTTATTTATCCTTTTCCTCACTCTCCCTTGCCTCACCATATTTACCTCCTTTCTTCTCTTGATTTCTCATCACTAATTGGTTCCTGAGTTTCTTTGTCCCTTGAGCTCACCTGGCACATTGTATAAGGACTACACTCCCTTTAGCTCGCTCTTCTCATTCCTGCAGCTGAAATGAGTTTGATTTGTTCTTCTGAGTTATTGACGTAAGGTCCAACCTTGTTTTCTCTTTCAGAGTTGAGCACTCCATTGGTGTTTTTTCTCAAGTGTAGTTACCTTTAATGTAAAGTGAAATAAACCCAGATCCACTGTAGAATTATTGTTGGCTGTTTCCTTTGTATTTTGGCTGAATGCCCATAGTAAAAACAACTTTGTCTGACCTTCCAGTCTCCTAATCAACAGAAACATTATCAGTCATGGATTGGCCTCCCCAGAGCCATGACCTGAACATTAATGATCAAGATGTGTGACCATTTTAACAGAGAACAGAACATAAGGCTAGCCAACATCCAAAGAAGAGCTTTGAATGTCCTTCAAGAAGCCTGAAGACCTATTTTTGAAGAGTATGACATTCCTAAAGAAATGACAAGAAAGCTTCAGGCTATTTTAAAGAATAAACATGATCATTGTTTTAAACCTATGTGTATGACTTGTCTAGCTTACAAAGTAAAAAAAAACTTACAACATGTTCTAGAGAACATTCAGAAAGGGAAAAACATTATTTTAACTCACACGTTTAAAAGGTATTGTTGAAAGTCCTCATTTTAATATCTAATGTAATTAATATAGTGTGTGAGAGCCTTAGTGGCAGTCCCTCTCTAACCTTGAAAAATACACAGACACTGTCTTGCATAGTTCATACCCAGAGCCAAGCAAACACTTGGTGCCATGTCCGTGGCCTCTCTGATGTCCACACTTATTTCTGGATGCCCCATAGTGTCCTGGATGGCATTCTCATCATCCCATTGGGCGATGACAACCTTAATAAGGAAGCGAGCCCTGCCACGACCGACTACAGTGCTATCACAGAAAGGAGCCTGGATACATTACATCATATCCTGATAAGGCTGTCTTGCACATGAAAAGTACAGTGCCCTGCCACAGACTAGTGATCTGCCCAGGGCGTATAGCACCTCTCGCCCTGTGACAGCTGGGAGAGGCTCCAACCCTGCTATTACCCTGAACTGCATGGATGGAAAAGTGTACATTATTCAGCATGATTACAATCATCAGACTTCAATATGTAACAGTGATGGTCAAGAAGAGCCATATGAATCTGCTATTCATGAGAACATAGCTGAAATGCAGTCATGGGGGAGAACATGAAGCCTCTTTTCACAGGGTTTAGGAAGCAGCCTGCCATTATCTAAATGGCTGTACATGTTGGGGAAGTAGCAGCTGATAGGAGGCCGTCAATCTTTCTGTCAGTCCAGGCCTCACCCTGTTCCTCTTTTCAGCTCTTTTCAGGGTGGTCCCAACTGTGTCGACCATCTCTTGTCGGTATGAGTTGGCAGAGATCACTGCAGCAGGCAGGAACACACTTCCCCTCAATCAGCAGTTTCCAGCAGGTGTGCTGTACCTCTCCTTTTCTTTCATCTGCAGCAGTATGTAGAGTGCCATTCAGTCCCAGCCTAGGCCCTCCCAAACTGGCATCCCTAAGCTGAGCTAGATGTGTGCAAAAAAAAAAAATGCTTTGGCTTGTTTTTGACGTCTTGTTTTTGATGCTCCTGTCAAACTCTTTTTTTCCCCCCGTCTGTCCTCTCAACAGTTTCTATTTCACAGCACAGAAGAGAAGGTGATATCTGGCTCCGTGCTGTAAACACACTGTGAGCTGGATGCTGCTGATATGTACACAAAAAAAGATGGCACATGTGTTGGCCAGATGTGGTTACTATTGTTGTATTTGCTTTGCTGTGGTCAGTGAAATCCATTTAAAGAAAGTATGAATGTATTTATTACCCCCCTGAGTAAGAAAACCGTACCTCCGAAGATGACTAAAAGCTGTCAGAGTTCCACATTGTAGTGATTTGGCCCAAGCCACAGACCAGCAGTGTAGTACTTTTTACAAATAAGGAGCTCTAGGTTGTGCAGGGGAACTGTTGGTAAACCTTATGCAGGAACTCATTTTATTTTAATTTAATAAGGAAATGAAGCACTTGAATCTACTGTTACAGTGTATAAATCAAAAATACATTAAAGGCTCCTGTATTGTCATCTGGAAGAGAACTGCCAAATAAACTAAGTTTGTCGTAATACACACACTAGAGGACAGTGCAAAATATGGCGCCTGTGCTGAGCACACTGAGCTTCCTAGGTGAATAATTACAGTACTTGGGATCAGCCCAGTGGCCTGGAGCACTCTACTGACTTGGAGTGGATGTGGTTGGAAAGAAGACTAATGCCAGGCTTATTATTGGTCATTTTCAACTAGACTTTAATATTTCTATTTGCATAACTGTGGGAGTCAGAATTCATGACAGCTAGTTTGATCCTGACCTTGTGGCACAAAAACCAGAGTTATGCAGCTTTTTATCATGCCGGAAGAATGTGTTGTAAACAGTCCTGTTCTTCTTCATGGTTCAGAAACTGTATGAAGCATTTTACATGCGTGCAGTAAAAGGGACAATTGGATATGGGGAACTTTATGAGGATACGGCCAGAAGCACTAAAAGAGCTGAGAGTCAGACTAGTGGCTGTGTAAAGCTGTATTGGAATTAAATATCCAACATTTTCAGATTTTGCTTTTTCTTAGCTGAGCTGGTAAGCACATCAGTGTTTGCAGTATACAGTGTTGTGCAAAAGTTTTGAGCCACCCCTCATTTCTTTGTATCTCACTTCCAAGGAGCCAGACTTTCTTGTTACTTTAAAAGTGCTCTTCAGCAATATTTCTCCACGCTTTCTGAAGTCTTTTCTGCTTTTTCATTCATTTGCAATCCAGTCTTTGCACCTAAACATAACACTGGCCTATGAAACATTCAAGCATAAAGAAGGCACCTAACTCAAGGGATGAGTCAATGCTGTGTCTACACATAGCAGACAACTTAGCAAAGAACCAATTTTAAATGGTATCTGTAGGCACTTACTAGCAGCCTGTTGCAAAACACATCATTTGTCCCCATTCAAACAATAAGCTGATTCCCAAAGGGCCATCAGCCATAAAACTTGGCATAACTAAGCATGGTGTGCAGCGTGTTATTAAAGTACTCTAGTATTTCTGAAGCGTCATCAGAAATGGTCTCAGTGGAAGGGTGGCTATCAAGAAGTCATTCTTAAGGAGGGGAAATGGAGAAAAATTAAAACTGGACTGAAAATCTGTGGTAAAATCTGAGTAATAAATCCATAACTGAAGTTTTTGGTTCAAATCGTCACCAATAGGTCCTAGAGGTCAGGAGAGAGGAACAACAGTGAGTTTCAACAGTCATCTCTAAAACACCATGGGGGGCTTTGTCATGCTTTGGGCTGCATTTTAATTGGTGGGGTTGGGGATCAAAACTAATGGAATTATGAAAACAGAAAAGTGCAGTGAGATTTTGATCCACCATGCAATACCATCTGGAAAGCATCTAACTGGCACCCGATCCATTTTTTTAACGTGACAAAGATCCCAAACACCCAACATCATCTTGACAGACAACAGAACAAAAGGCGGCCAACATCCAAAGAAAAGCTTTGAACGTCCTTCAAGAAGCCTGGAGAACTATTTCTGAAGACTACTTAAAGAAATGACAAGAAAGCTGCCTAAGAGAGTTCAGGCTCAAGACTTTTGTACTATAGTATTATACTGGAAAAGATATTATCATAATTTTTTGTTATCATAAATCCCCTAAAAATAGATTTTTTTTGACCTAGTGATAGCATTAGATGATCTGTAGTAGAGCTGTGGCAAATTCAGCAGTTGAAGAGAAATCAAACATCACTAACTTAGGGAAACCACAAATGTCTAAATGTACAGAGTAGTGCTGAGATATTTCAGAGTTTGCTGAGGGGATGCAGGACAAGTCTCAATCAGGAATCAGTAACTCTGCAATAGATATCTGTCCTGCTGACAATTAATCCAACAGACACAAAAGAAAAGCCTAGTGTTATGGCGAAAAGTTGAGGAATTTCCAAAGTCACTAGGAGACTAATTGTACAAAACTGTCAAGATGTTTCAGTCTAGATTAAAATGGTCAGGTGACAGACTCAACTAGACCGCGACCCATGCTGTTAACATGGCTAAGCTGCAATTCAGGCCTGAGAATTAACCCAAATTCACAGCCTATTCACATATGCTATAGTGACAACTGTGCTAACAATAAGGGCGGAGCAGCATGGGGTATTTCTCACACAGTTAGACAATCAACATTAGAGTCCCTGTTATTACAAAAGAAATATAACTACTGAAATGTTTCCCAACATATCAAATACAGTACAGCTGCACATCCCAGCAGGACAGCTAACCCCATGAATCAATAGGCACATTCCAGCATCATATATAATATAGACAGCCATCAGCTGGGGGACACTTAATCTCCACGCTAGCAGTTTTTCAAAACGCGTGCTTCTGCTTGTCTCTGACCTCAGCTGTACGCATGGACGTTTATATCACTTTCAAAACAAAGCACATGTTGGCGGTCCTGTTCTTGACAGAGGAATGTATTCAAACGAGGCCCTTTCTCCTTTGTCAGGCCGCTTTTACGTGCTGTTCCAGGTAGACTTGCAGTCATTTCAGCTTAAGTGTTGAGAGCCAGGTCTCATCACTTAAATAACAGAAGAACTGATAGGAGCAACAGAGAATCTGTGAAATATCAAGAGATCATGGGGGGAAAAAAAACCTCTTTAATCAGCAGTAACATCCCATCCATACATTCCTGTGCTGCACTCAGTTGCCAGACCATTGTCATCACTGTGATGTGCATTTCTTACAGCTGTTTTCTCCATAATCCTCAACATCGTCAATAGCAGAACCACACTTCTAGGCTGCTGATAGGCCAACTTCGGAAGGCACAGCTGAGGCAGAATTTCCCCCAAAAGCCAAAACAGTCAAAGTCGCATTTGTGGTAAGCCATTGTGGATGGAGGGAGGGAGGCTCTTCTTTCATACTCTGCTTCTTCTAGAGGACCAGCATGTATGCAACTTGAAATCACTAGATTGTGCACAGTAACGAGTGAACTTCCTGAAGAGAACTGAAGTCCCGGCCTGCTTCTGTCCTTCAACAACCCTGATTAAGATTGGAGTCTAAATTGGCCCAATCATCGCAGATGATAAATATCTGCAGCCAATCCAGTTGGCAGTTAATCAGCACTGTCCAATCAGGTAATGAGGACCTGCATGTTGGAATGGGAAGCAGACAACCCCCACGGCTGTTTAGCAGGGAAGAGAGCACACGGTCATGTTCTAAAGATGCATAAGGCATGCCACATTTATGTTGTCTCCTTTGTGTGGATCCCTGTCTGCGGACAATTATCTTTGATCAGAGAAACCGACGGACATCTCCTCGGAGGCAGGGGGTGTCTGAAGTGGGAAATGAGGTACTGCATTTTCGACC
>VVHJ01052354.1:3727-26534 GCA_015107715.1 Tylochromis polylepis
TTTATTTGACACATGCATAGTTATACAAGTATAACACACAGTGAAATGTATCCTGACACGCTCCTCGACATGTGCAAAAAAAAAGGGGGGGGGGTGTAGAGGAATAACATTATAAATATATATATATATATATATATATATATATATAGTATATACATTGGGTGAATGTGCAGTAGACAAACTCAAATTAAACTGTATTCCTTTTTTTTGTTGCTTATGGTGGGGAAGTGTCGGGAATGCCCTCTGGGACCTCACCTGGCTGACGTGTCAGCCACACGAATGTGAACGCAGGACAGATGGACAGAGCGTCATTAACTGGCGGGAAAAACACAGGAAACACACCGCTGACGCTTCAGATCTGCTCCCTGCAGTGCTCTGCCGAGGAGTAACAACTGCTGTCAGTTAGCGCATCAAGCTCACGCAGACTGCCACGGCGAAGAAGACGGCGCCTCCGGTCCGCCTGTCGCTCAGCCTGTCGCTCAGCCTGTCGCTCAGCCTGTGGCTTCTGATCCACTGCTGCACTGTGGTAACGCCATCTGCTCTCACGCCAACACTGAACAGCCCCACGCGGCCTTAATCGGACTGAATTGTTTTACACATGAAAACGTATCCCTGACATAGTGCAAGTTTTGTCACACAAAGGTGAGAGACTTCCACCGCCGAACCTCTGCAGGGAAACCTGTGATCCGCTGCAGCAGCTTCTTGTTTTTGATGCCGGGGGCTTAAAAGAGAGAGGCTCATTCTTTCCTGAGTCAACCGAGCTCGCACCGAAGCTGAGGACCGAGCCATAACAATCGCACGATCACGTGAGGCGTTCGCGACCAGGGAGCGTCTGAGTAAAACGAGACGTCGGTTATTTACTTAAGGAGAAGAGAGCGTTTGGCGGCTCGCTGGAGTCCGGCGGTCCGCTCTGAGCGCAGGACTACACGCGCCGCCACGCAGCTGCCGCTTTATGTGACTAATGTTTCACATGTCCCGAAAATCAACACGCGCCACAGAAAACGGCGAGAGAACTGAAAAGTAAATCACGGATGCATGATGTCACGACACACACACACACGCCTCTGAGCGATTTTGGCATCAGGAGGCCGCTCTGCTCATTTCTCCCAGGATCCCCTCGCAGCTCAGCGCCGTTCCCGAGGGCGTATCACGCTCAGAGGAGTCATTACTTCACATCGTTTTAATCGTTTCATGTTTCTGGAGGAATTAGGATCATCCTAAGCTGCACTAAATTCTGCTCTCATGACTTCAACCTCGGTGTCGTCTCTTCTTGGGACCATTCTAGAGCCGATTCTCTCTGTGACAACCTCCCCAGCATCGGCGCGCATTATCAGAGGCGGGAATCGCCCCACAGTCATCACAGAACCGCGCTCGCAATACGATATTATCTTATCCTGCGATTTGTCGCCTTTTTTTCAGTTGCACGTGTCTGCTTTATCCAGTGAAATAAATTTATCTCACTTCAGTTATTTTTTTACTGCAAAATGAGATTGTCACTAAAATCCTCGCTCCGCCCCTCTGCGATGGAATCTGATGATCACCTGCGATAAGTAATCAAAACTCACACATCTGTTTCCAGTTACGCACAAAGAAACTGTGATAACAACAATCTTGGACATCTTATTGCAGATCCAGTGACGGACGATGACTCTGCTAATAGGCCACGTCGGATGATGTGCGCACAAGCGAACACCCTCTCATGTACATTTAATGTCACGACGAGCTGTGTGGCAGGCAGCGGTTGGACACGAACGACTCTGAGTGTTCAACTTAAAGGCGGCAGCTTTCATTCGCTGGCAAAAACACCACACACGAGCGCTGGAAATAAGACAAAAACTCAAACTGGGAGGAACGACCTGAACTGGGATTGCATGACGTGACGAGTGAGGAACAAACAGCTAACGTGGAGAACGCGACAACAAACGGGGGCAGACTGAGGACTGGAACGCGCAGGCGAGATAACGAAAGGATGGGGAACAGGTGGGACAAATCTGACACAAGAGACAAAGGGGGAGCGAAACTAAATACGCTGCACATGGGACAAGGACTGTCAAAATAAAAGAGGAAGCATGACGAATACGTAGACGCAGACACGACACGCAAGCTTCACACTGTGACTGGAGGAATGAAACGGAGACAGGACTCACAAAACACAAGACGAGGCGAGACACTGAGGGAGGTAAAACATGATCACTAACAGCAAGGGACTAAACCTAACGTGAACACCAAAAGAGAAACAAAAACCACTCAGAGAACCTAATCCAACTTAGAATATCCTTTTAACCCCAAAACACACAGTCTGATAGAGACTTAACATAAACACAACAACCATAAGTGACACAAAACCAAGAAATATTAACCACACTCAAAAACACATGGACACAGGACCGTGACATTTAACGCACGTGCAGACAGTGAAGGCGTCTTTGTTCGGAGGATGTCGTTCGCCGGTGTGTCATCTGTGGATGAATTACAGCGGTTTACGGAAACTTTGTGTAGCTCATAATGACGCCATGAGGTTATTACCGAAGAGAGTGAGATGGCTTGGAGCAGGTGAGAGGTTTGTAACTGCTGCAGTGAAGACATTTGGAGCTTTGTTAAGAAATCTCATGTATAAACCTATCTGCGGGCTGACAATGAGATCGCTAGTCTTCATGGGGGAGACGCTGGTATAGTTGTCTCTCTGTGGGAAGGTGATTTGGGTGTATTTTGTATTGTTTTTGTGTTATGACATTTGTTTCTATGGACTGTGACTGTGGAGTAAAGATTTAGTGAGTGAGTGACAATCAGAAGAGCTTGCTGCATGATTTACAGAAAGTAGGATAACAGAAATATATTATATCAAAGTCTGCAGCAAACTACAGCTAACCACCAGTGCCGACTAGAAACATCAAAAGCTGTCAGTAAGAAATATCACATCTTGTTGCTTCAGCTGGACTGTGCACCCACGCAAACACACAAGCACCGTAAACCCAAGGCCCAACGGCACACATCCAAACAAAGCAACGCATCTGCATCCATTAACAGCCTTAACACTGTCAGCTTCAGTGACAATCAGCGGCTCAGTTCACAGTCTGAGTGTCAGCTTTTGAAGCTCACGCCTGTCCCAGCAGCACAAAAGAGCACGTGACTGACCTGGTCGTCGTATCTGTAGGTCAGGAAGTGATCCTCTGTGGCGTCCTCCATGAAGCTGCCCTGAGGTGAGAGCGCGAACTCTGGCAGGAACACTGCAGTCTGACTCTCTGAGCACTGACAGCGTGCGCGCACACACACACACACACACACACACACAGAAAGAGAATATCAGTGAATCTGTAAATCTGCAGTACCTCCAGTGTCCAGCAGAGGCTCCAGCAGTGATGACCATGTGAAAACTTCACAGAAAAAATGAAACATGTTTACAGGCTGATACACAAACTGTTCCAGTTGTTCTTGTTAATGCTTAATGTTGGGGGCGTGGCCTCTTTGACTGACAGGTGGATGGTGACACAGGCAGCTGTAGCTGCTAGCCGTCTGCTAGCTTCACCTGAACTGGACCTCTGCACTGTGTTTGTGCTGCTGGAGCCTTTTGGAGCCTTTTAATGACATCATGTGACCAATAATATGGCTGCTGTGAGGTCACGGCGCTAACAGACCGTCCAAGAACGCCGAGCTCCAGTTTTGGTGCACAGTGAAATATATTCAGACATTTGTGTGCACAGGAAGTTTGGTTTTTTCTGTGAGAAACCTGTGCATAACAAATACTTATTAAGTCTGTGATGTGGATTCTTGCATGCGTTCAAACTGTTTGCTACCTGTGTGCACAGGAACACCTGAACTAACCACTCTGAGACTGATTTCTCTCCGTGTCTAACTGGGGGCATAAATCTGAGCTCGAGATAAAATCTGCCCCTCATTGGTGTGAATTAATCTCCCTGCTCCTCTCCACTCTGCTCGCTCTTTATCAGTCCTGCTTTTATGCTTCAATATTCTTCATTACTTTGACTTATGAAAGGCGGTCAGCAAGCGTGTGTGTCTCACGCTGGATTTTGAATGATAAGCATAATCCAAAGTCTGAGCAGGCGAGAGCGATAATCAGAGTAACAGGGGTGGAGTCTTTGCTGCACACGGAGCAGATGGAAATAACTGGCATGTGGCATTTACAGAGCTCCCTGGAGAGGGGGGGCAGTGAGGCTGTGTGAGTGCGAGCTTCCAGGCCACTCAAAGTGTACGACAGACAGATGATCCACCGTTGAGATTAGCGGGAGTGGTGTCTCCTGCAGGCTTTTAAAGCCACTTTAGAGACAGACGCAGCAGAAGAGCCACCGCCGTGCGTTTCCCCGAGGAGCCAGCGAGGACACACCTTCATCACTCGCTCTCCGTGGCTCTCACACTGATCCACGTTTGCTTTAATAACACAGCTAGGGAGAATTTTGCCAAAGATGTTTGCACGAGGTTCTTTATAGAAAAATAATGTATGCAGTTTTCTGTAAATCCCTATTTGAGAGTAAAAGCTGTCCACATGCTTTCAGCTCTAATAACGCTACAGTCACACCAAAGGTCTGCGAGCGCTCGCAGTCAGCCGCCGTCTTCAAAGACACTTTATCCAAGACGACCACAAAACGGCAAAAAGGCGGAGTCGGTCTGCGATCGGCCTGCTGCGTGTTTGCATCTGGATCAGGTCAAAATGGAAATGACATGCAATCTGTTTGCAATAATATGGTGATTAGCTTTGGAAAAAATGACACATCCAAACAGAAATTGCGTCTAAACTCAAACGTGCGCACGTTTTACATGCGTATGCTATGTATTTTAACGGTCGGTGCAAAATCTTCCCGATGCAGCTGAGCAGCCGCTGATTATCCATCAAGTCGTCGAAATAAGCCGGTATAAAAACGCTTAAAGTCTGGAGAACAGCAGAGCAGACGGAAACAACGTGGAGACCAGAAGACAAAGTCTGTGTAACCAAGCAACCTGTTGGGTATTAAATCTTCTGTATTAAACTTCATCATTAATGCTGCAATACACATTTATATTATTTTAACATATCCTTCATTTTACATATTCATATTGTTTAACATATGGCACCTAACAAATTTGTTCCATTATTAAAATCAGTATTGTTCTGGCAAATTTACCAGATCCTGACCTCACGCCAAAGCAAAGACCCGCACGTAGCCAGCTGTGTCCGACTCAGACTGACGGCAACGTGTCTGCGTTTAGAAATCAGACTGCAGTTGTTTGCAAAGTCAGACTGTGACTGTTTGGAGACGGGCTGCCTCCTGTCAGGTGACCTTTGAGTTTTTAAAAACCGAGCCGCACATGCCACCAGTGCTGCCCCTCAGCCACCTACTAGATGCGCCTGTGTGTCAATTTGAAGCTCCCACGTCGCCTCGTTCTCGCGTTATCGCATTGCAAACGCACCGCGTCCACACCGCCCGCCCGACAGGGTGACGAGAACACGCGTCAGCCTTTTACAGCTGAGGGGTAAAACTCTCCAGAGGGTGAGAATGATGACTGAATAACAAAAAACAAAAATATACTGCAGCACATTAAAAGGACTCGAGACTCATCAAGCGAAGGCAATGCCCGGAAACGCGGTCGATACGTCAGCGTAATGCTGCCTTTTACTGATTTTTGTGAGCTGCTTTTTTTCCCTTTCAGTGTCTGATTAGCGACTGTACGAGAGATTACGTGACAGCTGTTTGTTCTGATTTATTGTTCCAATCAAGGTCGGTGGGCCCGTCTGTCTGCCTGAAAGTGGCGTGATTTGTCATCCCAAACGAGGACTATCTCCATATTAGGCCACACACACACACACACACACAAAGTCAAGTTGTCCTGCTGTGAGTTACTGAGTCGTAGCCGTGCAGCGTGGCATAGAGCCGCTCCTCTAATTGAGTTTACACACCAGTGGAAGGAGAGTGTCAGGACAGCCGTCACACTTGCAGCACCCTGCGGCGGCCGGTTCACGCCGGATCGCCGGCTCACTTCAGAGGAGCCGGAGCTGGGATAATAACACAAGGAGGGCATCCGCCATCCCAAAGGGATGACCCGCACTGCCAGAGGAGGCAGCTGCTACACAGCGTGGGATGGATTATTTGTTAAAGTCAGAAGTGAAACTCTTGTGCAGCAGGTCAGAAATCAAAGCTCGGGAGGGTTGGAAGAGCAATTTGTTCGGCTTCAGCGGCTGACCACAAATACTTAAGCCGAGCTCATGAGACGTTTTCAAGGTCAGGTCCTTTAAAAATGCATCATCGCAGCAATGTCAGGGCTGGAGACGATTCAGCCTGTCCTCGCTAGATGAAGTCCTTTATGCTGCTTTGAGTTACCTTAATCATATACAGAGCTGTCATGTGGACCGTTTACTGCAGAACTAATAACATTCATGTCTCTGTATGTTCTCATCCAGATCATCGGGAGCTTAAAAAAACACAGCTGGACTTCTTTAAGTTTGTGGTCCTGAGGGTTTGTTGAACCACTGTTCATCATTAGAGCCATCGTCAGAAATATTTATCATCAGATATTCATCAGGTTTCTCTAAAAAGGACATGTGACGTTCATTTCCAGCTCCATATTCTTAACCTGGGACTTTGCCTGACTTACTATTGAGAATAATCTGTAATTATCTCATACTGGGCCTTCATGAACCCCAGAGTTCACCCTCCGTCTGAAGCCGCTCTGCTACCGTCTCTTTAAGGCCTTCTTTCCTCTGATTGGCTGCCCCTCGCCTGCTACTAAAAACACAATATATTCTTCTTGAAACAAACTGATGATGATGATGATGATGATGATTACAACCTTTTAATTTGGACATATAAAGGAAACAAACAAATATAATCAACAAAATCTACATGACATGAAATATCAACTCAATCATCAAATCAGAAATGGAGTAGGAAGAAGTAGTCCATATTTCTTTTCCCCTTTTGCAAGTATGCAAGTAAAATGTGTTTATAAAGCACATTTAAACACAGCCTTTTAAGAGCAAAGTGCTGTACAAAGTATATATACCCAAACACACACGTACAAGGAGTTAAAAAGTAAAAAATGGACACAGAATATCGAGTTAAGAAGTCTAAACATGACAAATAAGGACACCAGCAGCCAGAGGACAGCAGGGGACAGATGAGAGATCAGTGGGCTGGAAAAGCCAGAGAGGAAAGGTGACTTTTTTAGCCTAGACTTGAAAGCAGAAATGGACCGCGCTCTTTTTATATCAAGCGGTAACTGATTCAAACCATGGAGCAGCGACTTCAAAGGATCCGTCACCTTTTTGTTTGAGGCGTGACCTTGGGACTGTAAGACATGAGAGACCGGGAGCTGAATGAGTCCGCCCATTAAGAGCCTTAAAAAGAAGAGTGAAATCTTAAGGTGAATTCTAAAATGGACAGGAAGTGAGCGCAGCGAGGCCAAGACTCCGGTGAAGTCACCGTATCTTTGAGCGCCAGTGAGCAGTCTGCTGCACCATCTGCAAACCAGTTAAAAGAGACGGGGGGGGGTACGTACAGCACAGTAATCCAGACGTGACGTAATGAAGGCATGGATGATCATGAGTTTGGTGATAACTAACGAAGGATCCACTCATGAGGCAAACGGCTGAATAAACAAAAACACAAACTAGCATCATTAAATCCACCAACTTACACGCATCTACACAAAAACCAGAACCACTGAAAGCTGTGTTATTTCTGCAGAAGGTGGATAACACTGCATTAAACTGTATCTGGTAAACCCCCCCACCCCATCCTTCCATGGCGAACACGTCAGCTCAGAATGTGTCCGCTGGTTTTACTGAAACCGCGGTGACGAACCCTTTGTTTAAATCATGAAAACAAGACAAACATTGAAGCAAAGAGCCGCTAACAGCTGAAACAGCCCAGGCTTTCAGTCCAAATCCAACTCGGCTCCTAGGTCTCAATCACACTGGCGCAGAGACCTGTTGGCAGCCATCTAGCAACCACTGCTTTCATGGAAAAATGTGTATTTCTTGACTGGCTACATGTGGTTGCTGGAGGCTGCTGGCAGTCGCTGTGAAATCGCTAAAGCCCCAGTAATGCAAGCCTAGAGACCAGTCAGTGACCCACTGGTAACCACCTGTTGCTAAGGAAATGATGAGTGTATTCTGTGACCAGTTGGTGACTGGTTGCAGGAGGTTGCTGGCAGTAACTAGAGTGAATGTGAGGTATACAGTCCTGTATCAAAAACCTCCTTGGGGTTGCTTTAGCTTCTGCGGTCACCCGTTGTTTGAATGGAAGGCAAAAACTCGTCTGCAAACTATTCGCTAAGCAGTGCTGAAACTGTGACACACGTGGAAAAATAAGACTGTCTGCCTCAAAAGCAAAAGTTGTACTTTTTGACATTTGTAGGTTACAACAAAGTTTCATTTCTGATTTGCATCATACTACGTGTGTTTGCAGACCAGAAAACTGCGTACAAACTGTGGGCAATTTCCTGGTGACCAAAGCGATCATAAAGACGTTTGTGGTAATAAAAGAGTCCTCTGTGAAGCGGTGAGAAAAAAAAATTGATCACTGCCTAAAAAAAGAAACTGTACCCATCATCGTCTGGCGCTTTCTTCTTCAACTTCACAGCAGAAAAAAAAAAGCATTGTTCTCTTCAGTGTACATGCAGCTCTGTAGCTACTCACACAGAAGGATTACAGGACCCGACCAGATGTGTTTGCATGCTGTCCTACAACAAACCGAGGGCGTGCCATGCAAACATGCAGGGTGGAAAAAAATGACAGCAGCGTTCGCCGTGAAGAGGAAGTAGGGAGTTCGCCGTTTTCCAGCTGAGAACCACGTCCTTGGACTTGCCATGGTGCAAATGCTCATCCCAACCACTCAGCTGAAAACTAGGCCTTGTGCACTTTAGAGTTCTCACTAATCGGTCGACAATAACCTCTGGATCGGTCTCAGTCACACTTCACCATTTTTGTGTCGCCACAGAGAAATCTGCTCGCCTCGTACGCCATTTTACGCCCTGAGTAGAGAGATGAAAGAAACCCTTCTTGAGCTCACCTACAAAGCTCGGCTGCCATTCAGCACGGACAAATCTGATTAGCTGAAACGACCTCCGTCTGCAAATACATCTTGTGTGTAGCTGTGAGAGGAGTTTGTTAAGACATTTGTGATGAGAGCAGAGGTATCGGCTCAGGTTAGGAGGCCACACAAGGTAAACGTCCCAGAAAGGGAGGCTCCGACAAAAAAGGCCATTTGTTGCAATCCGGGAAGGCGAGGATGCCGTGTTTTCAGAGCTTGACCCACACCAAATGTCAGGATCAGCTCCCGCTCCCTTCAGGAACCTTTAAAAGGTTTCTATTTTCTCCCCTCTGATGGATTTTCACTTCTTTCCATCAACGCGCATAAAAAATGTGTCCTTTATCTAATTCGGCAAACAAGGCTGACTCCTGTAAGATAATCTTTCCTTATTATAGAGGCTGAAAGAGAGGGATGAAAGGCTTTGATCTCATCACATCTAAATATACAGGCTCTATTTTGACCCTGAGCCAATAGGAGTCCCCCCCTCCCCTTTGTGTTTGTACAGTCTTATTATAGATATTTCAGGGGCTTATTATGATGAAGATGGTTTTTACTTAGAGAGCTTAAGTAGGAGAAAGCTTTCAGTCACCCAGTATGATCTGTACCCATAATTAATCAAGACCTACAAATCTGTTCCAAGGAAAAACCTACTGATGCAAGACCACAGGCGTGAGCGTGTGTGTGTGCGTGTGTGTGTGTGCACCTTTCTGTCTGTCTGTGTTGAAGTAATGAAGAGTGAAAAAGCCACCCTAATGAGGGCCATTTATTTCCATGAATGGGCTTCTGTTAATGGGTGATGAGTTCGGGTGCGTAACCCAAACTCCAGCCATGAATGGTTAAGTTCACGCTACACTGTCTGAGATTTCAGTTGCACAAGGAGGAGGAGGAGAAGGAGAAGAAGGAGGAGTTGTTCCCCTAGCAGAAGGAATCCTGCAGGTGGACTTTATTTTCTTTTATTAAACTCCTCAGTTCAGCTAAATGTAACAAACAATGTGAAGATGTCACTACGCACTCGCTAAAATCTCCACAACCTCACACAGCGGTCGAGCCAGAGGACTTTTAAAGGGGCGGCCTGGCTGAGAGCATTGCTTACGCTGGGATGCTTCAGACTGATGTCTCATTAACTTTTTATTTTCCTCAGGCAAATCGCCGCAGGCCAAAGAGTCAAATGTGGCCACTCACTCCGAACATTCGCTTCACCTCTGAACATCCACCAGGTCGCCAGTGACCTGCTCGGGATTAGGTCCACATCTGTCCTTCATGTCATCTCTATGGCCAACGCATGTAAGAGACCTGATTTTAAAGGTAACGTCTTCTGGTTCCTAGAACTGCTCTTGTTTAGCATGTGGCTAAAATGCAACCGAACCCTGACGGGTTCTCTGGTGATGTGGAGGATGAAGCAGGCGTGCCCTACATGTAGAAGAACACCACGAGCACGTGTACATGAAATAACCTCCAGGACGTTAGGGTAGAACTCTGCTTTAACCAATTCACAGTTAACAAGCCCACGGACATCAAAAGAATGACTGAGCACGCTCCTGCTCGTACTCCTAATCTGATGCGCCACCTTCAGGTGTGGAAACTGCGGACTCTTCCACAGACGCAGCCCCGATGGCCACTGATGATCCTCCACCTGAAGACTCCAGTCCGAGCTGTGGAAGCCGTCTGTACGTGTGCAACAAGATGACCTTTAACGGATATTCTCCAAATTTAAAAGAGATAAATCTGATTTTTATGTGATGATTTCCGGAATGTGTTGTTCAAGTCCATTTCATTTATATAAAACCAAACAGTCGCCTCAAGGCGCTTTATGTTGTAAGGTAGACCCTGCAATAATACATACAGAGAAAAACCCAACAATCATATGACCCCCTATGAGCAAGCACTCTGATGACAGTGGGAAGGAAAAACTCCCTTTCAACAGGAAGAAACCTCCGGCAGAACCAGGCTCAGGGAGGGGCGGCCATCTGCTGCGACTGGTTGGGGTGAGAGAAGGGCATCACAGCGTCAATCCCATCGTGGCTCACCCAGCTCATCATCCTGCATTTTTCACAAGTTATCTGTAAAATAACAAATGTGCCTCATTTGGATGAAGGCATATGAGGTGACCACTGCGTGCCAGTTTCACTAAACTCTGCCTGGCGCTCTATAAGAGGAGAAGTGACCCTTCTGACGCCTCGCCGACGCATAGCTCACCTGTCCTTCACCTGGACAAGTTAAAAACGGTATCCTGTATTAACAAGGCGGTTCGACAACAAGTCAAAAGAACTTTTAATGTAACAAACTATTATCAAAAACAAAACATATAAAAAGCAGTTGGTTGCACGTTTCAGGAACATTAAAAGAGGGAATATGATAATAAATGTGTGCTTTTGTAAAGACGGGTGCTGTGCGTCACAGCAGCTCCGCGAGATGTGAAAAATCCATGTCTGCCAGCTACAAATGACTGTTTTTGTGAATGGAGTCTTTGTGAGAGAAGCAATTTCCCTTCTTAAAGTTTCGTTTACACAATTCAACAAAACTTTGTCAGCTGTTCCCAAAAAAATGTCACAACAACATTTGGTAACCATCACAGTTTGAGTCATTATTTACTGTTGGACCGGCGCTCTGTCGTCTTCCATGCTGCAGGAGAGGAAGGAGGGACGGAGGCGTGGGGGGGCAGCAAAAAGCAGTGAAGCCAAAGCAGAAGTGCCTTTAAGCTGCGCTCTTTTTACTGTCCAGCAGGGGGCGACTCATCTGATTGTATAAAGAAGTCTGATCGTATAGAAGTCTGTGTGCTGAGCCTACTGCTCAGCTGATTGCTAGCTACCTGAGCAGCTGATGCTCCCATTCTCTAGTTTCAGATCTTGCTGAATAAAACCGTTAAAAACGTGATAAAGCCGGTATGTGTGACAAAATGCCGTTGCCCTATCAGTGCTGTCAGTTAGATCCACCCCTCTCATCAGGGATAGTTGCTGACCCCTCAGCAGCCAATGAGAGCGCGATGTCCTCAGCTTCACAGTCCGATCTGCCTCTTGCTCAGACACTGCACTCAGGAGTACGCCAGCTTCTGACCCCTGAGGCGTGCAGCTGTGTGCCAGCTGCAGGAGGCGCTGTCGGTATCGATGCTGTAGCAAACGAGTCAGTCATTTTTAGCACCGATGAGCATCAGATAATCGATCTTTCTGACAACGCTAACATTTTGGTGTCTTAAAGCCGACCTATTCTGCTCATTTCCAGCTTCGTGGACATGTTTTTGACTCTGCTGTCGTAGCTTTGCATGATTTTACCAGCTCAGCAGCCCATCCTCAGTCTGAAATCAGCCATTTTAGCCCGTCTCGCATTGAACAAAAATTCTTCAAACACCAGGTTTGAATATTAAGTGGGTGAGATGACCATATTCGGGATATCAGCGCTCTGTGACATCACACAGATCTAAGAGTAAAAAAAAAAAACAGTGGTAAACAGAGAGTTCAGAGTGTTAGCTTTTGGCTCACAAGGATTACAGTACATGCACTGACCTCGTTATTAGAGACACTGGCCATGTTTAATACAAACAACCACGACTGGAACAGGAAATCCATGACAGGAAATAAGGAGGAGCACCACGAGTCCACGAATTATGGCCAGTTTTCTTGCTTTGCTTGAAAGGACTGCACACTCTACACTCTCTACACAAGCCAAATCACATTAAATGTTATCATCTTGTTGACCTGCATTTGAGCAGGACCCAGATTAACTCTATGTGGAAACCCTTCAGCAGGCTAACCCAGATTAGACACGTAGGGAATCTTTTAATCTTCACCAGGAAGTCTTGGACAGCTACAGATTACATCTTTAATATCACTCTGAAGAAAGTCCAGAGGTGAGAGCGTGTGTGTGTGTGTGTGTGTGTGTGTGTGTGTTTACACCCTCCGCTGCACTTTTAGTGAATCCTAACACAGCTCTCTCTTCAGATAATTAAGAGATACTTGAAGATATGAGAACCCTAGAGAGAGCCATAAATAGAGCACAGGGGAGAGCGGGTGCTGGAGAGATGCTGGATTAATCGAGGGCGAGCTGGCCCTCGCCGCCTCATTGTGATCCACTTAAAGCTATAACCAAACCTTCCGGAACATCTTATCAGACCGACGCTGCAGGTCACAGGGATGCCGAGCAGCCGAACTGAATACAAAGCAGCCCGCAGCTCCTGTGGGACGAGCACTCAGTGAAATCACTCAACTTGTTCAGCTGCTCTGAAGCAACGCGCTGAGCTACTCTGCTGTATTTCACAAGCGTGCGTTTCTCACTGACACACGTGAAATAATGTGTGAAGACATTTCAATTCACCAGCTTCACTTTCTGCCAGTATCAGCAGTATAAGCTTCACTTCCAGGTGTGAAAAGTGAGGCCAAGCGTCTTCAGTCTGCTCTCTTTCTAATGTCCAGCAGGGGGCGACTCCTCTGGTTCCTGAAAACTTGTCTGATTGTATAGAAATCCACGTGAGCCTCTGCTCACCTGATGTCTGAGCTCGCCGAACACCTTCCTGATACCTTCATGGTCTCAATCTGTAGTTTCAAGTCTTACTAAATAACATGATGAGAGCGCGATTTTTGGTCCCAGCTGAGACAAAAAAGGTGATGCAGCAGGGATGCATTACAGTATGCTTGATGACACGTTGCTGCCCTGTGAGTGGCAGTCAGATCCACACCTGAAAACGCCAAAATAGCTAAAACGTTGAGTTTTAAAGCATCGCAGCGAGATTTCAGGAGCCGATGGAAGACGTCACACCCGCTTGGTTTCCGCCTGAACGCTGGAGGTCTCCTTCTACAACTGTAGGATCTTCTCCTGTGAATACAAAGCACCCCATCAGCCGGGGTCTCATTATTGGATGTTAGCTTTAAGTCAGGGAAAACAGCCTCTTTACAACATTTTCACAAATATGCCCAAAAGAAGTTTCCAGCGCTCTTTTGGTAATAAAGGCAGATATTCAGCTCACAGGTCCTTTCTTTAGACAAACTAAAAAAAAAAAATCCAATTACATTTCAGCCGAGACAAACGAGACAGAGAAGGAGGTGCAGAAGAACTCGTTTATCACCAAGACTGAGGTGAAGAGCCAGATGATCACTCTGACTGTGTTCTTACACCTCATTTCATTTCTGAAGCTATTATTAAATATTCTGAAAAATAAATCCACGCTTGTCTGGCTTGCAAAAATATGCGTGCTTATGCTTCCTGAGTGTGATTTGGACTTTCACCACTTCAACTTTCACATGTCCTCAAATTATCTTCCACCTCTCTGCAATATGATGCAGAATTGTTGCATGAAAGATTGAAAGCCGCGCAGTCGGTGAGGCAGAGAAGCAGCAACAATTCAGAATATTTCCATCACGATGCTTCGAGGCCGGGCTGAGGTTCTTCTCATGAAAAGCTGCCTTTGGTCTGCATCAGACAAGTCTACTATTAGAGCGACCAAACAGCACTATCTTTGATCCATCTTTTCAAAGCACTTTATTCCCAAAGCTCTTTGCCTGAATATTCACTGGCCAACTGCAGTTTTGCTCTAATGGTCTTTTTGGACAGCTAAAGCTTTTTCCTGGCTTTCCTCCGCTGCTGGTCATATTGTAAAAGTTACCTGCAGATCCTGTGATGAGCTCCATCTGGAGGACTTGCATCCAACACCCTGCTCTTAGGACATTTTTGCAGTCTCAGACTAGCATAGGTTAAAGCATAGCCACTTGTAGATGGTTTCCCTCACAATGACAGGGCTAACATGGCCTTTATCGATGCTCACCATCCCAACGATTAAGAGCTCTGGTTATTAAACTAGCTACTATGAACATTTTAATGGCAAACCTGGAGATCCTCGTGGACTTGCCCTGCCCAGGACTCTTCATAAAAACTGTACCTAATTAAATTTGGTCAGTCACCCATTCGAGATCCTCTCCTTGTGCATTTCCAGACAGATTTCAGCGTGGCTGCCATCTTTAGATCACGCCCAGATGTCCTGTTCCCACCACGTACGCTGTTTCCTGCACTTCTCAGTTAAAGAGCCCACTAAGCCAGCATGGCAGGTGAGGAGCAAGAATTCATGGATTTAAAGGTGTGACACAAGTTAGAACGTATTTATTTGACTGTCTCACATTTATCAGAGGCACTGACTGCAGGGAGACTGAAGGTTTGTTTGTGCCTTCTCCAGCTGTGGAGCCGTTATGAGAGGCTCTCCACAGACAGGAGGCGTGGGGTCCCACGAGGACAAGGTGTAATGGCGTGCCACCCCTAACATGTCATTAAAGAGAGGTCTGCAAAGGTTAGCGTTTTATTAGGGAGGCCTGGAGAGCCCTTACTGCTCATCAAACACAACAAACTCAGCTCAGAGCAAACAGAGAGGTCGCTGCAGACGGTTTAAAAACCCCGAGATAGAAGAAAAGAAAAAGTGAGGAGAAATAAACACAAGAATGAGTGGATGAGGAAGAGGAGAGATTCAGCCGAGCTGATTGGCAGAGGCCCGGAGCAGAGGAGGTGCAGAGGAGAAACAGAGCTCACGGCTGGGAGTGAATGGCCACACTGTGTGTATGAAAGAGCTTTTCAGCCTCCTCCCAATCAGCACACACACACACACGCACGCACACACACACGAAGCATGTATGCTGTAACTGTGAGGGTGAAGAGGTGACCCTGACGGCAGTTTGTGTGGTGTGGGCAGACACACAGGGATCTTTTCACTCCTCACCTTTAGCTGAAATACCAGAGCTGACACTGAACCTGAGCTCGAGGAGGATCTGTGTGTGTGTGTGTGTGTGTGTTTACATATCTTTGTGGGGACCAACAGCCTTATGGGGACAAAATCCTGGTCCCCACACGTTTGAAGACATTTTTGAGAATCAAAATGTGGTTTTAGTGTCAGGGTTACAGTTAGGTTATGGTTAGGATTAGGCATTCATTTTTGATGTTTAGGGTTAGGGTGAGCGGCTAGGCAAAGCATTATGTCAATCAGATGTCCTCACAAAGATATGAAAACATGGTGTGTGTGTGTGTGTCACTCTGAAGAAGCTGCAGAGATGCAAAGACAAACAACTGAACATCTTCACAGCTTTATACTTCAAATGGCGATTATTGCTCATTATGATTTTAAACTTATTTTTAGCTTTACCTTCTCTGGATAGTTTTATACTGTGTAATCAGTAATCTGCGACAGAAGGTAGGTGTAAAGGTTCAACATTTTTTATTCGATTTTAACTTTTTGTGCCTGACTTCAACGGCTGTGTAGGAACTAGCACCAACTCTCCTTTCACCCTTCTTGCACTTATAAAGATGGCAGAAATGTCACATTTACATAGAGTATATACCAACGGTGCATGGGGGCTGCTAACCTCACGAAATTCCCAGTGTGGTTAAACCTGAGCCAGAAAAGGTGCAGACACGTGTCTCTAACGCCACGGCTACGGCTGACGCATCGCTCCCTGCTCGCGAGAAGCATGGCAAGCGTGCAGAGCCCTGCAGTCATTTTTCCTTCAACTCGAGGCACGCTCGTCTCGCTGCAGTCTACTTGGAAATGATACATGATACAAATGATAGAAAAAGGCCATCAGGCTGGGAGGGTCCAGCACAGGTACTGGTTCACAGAAGTCTGGACTTTGCCCAAGGTCGTTTTTGTATAACTCTAATTTCAACAAAGTTGTGATGCTGAGAAAAACTAAAACAGAATCCAGTGATTTGCAAATCCCATGAAGCTCAAAATCTCATAAGATTTCATTGAAACAGAACACACCGAATACTGACGGCCACCAGCGCTACTCCTCAGCCTCCTGGTACATGCACCTGTGGTATAAATGTGAAAATCCCAGATGGCTTCCTTCTCGAGTCTCAAGATTCACATGATTTTCAGAAAACTTGATCTCCGACTGTCACCCGGACCACCAGGTTTAGTCTCTTGTCTCGAGCATGGACCAAGTGGCTGTGTTGTGCCGTGGAAGCCATTCTGCTCGCATGGCTTGGCTCCACATGCCCCATTACAGGGAAAAGGTTCTGCAATTCAATACAAAGTGATCATCAACTGTTTTGACCCTTTATGTCATTTTTCCTGTAATTTGCCAACTCGTGCAGAGAAAGGAAGAAAGAGCTGAAGCTCTCCATCCTCCGCGTGCATTTTATTGAAGCTTATTTTGCGTCTCTCCTGAGCTTTCTATTCTTACTTAAACACATTTATGCATCCCCTGATTTTAACCTTTATCTGTAACACTGCAATTACAAGCAGCTGCTTTCTAGTTGCTCCTTTAGGAGGTATAAATCCAAGGCAGTGGAGCAGAGAGCAGTCAGGGACGCTGCAGGTTAACAAGTCAATGGCGAAGGTAAAAAACAATCTGAAACTTAATAAAGCCACACATGAACCAGCTCGGTTCCCAGCCAGGAAGGAAGGAGAGAAAAGAGGGAGGAAGGAGGTCAAATAATAATAAACCCCAGAACTCCAATTGAGCAGAAAGACGTGAAAAGATAACCACATTCCCGCCGTAATGAATCCACTACTGAATAATAAACATGAACCAAGCTGCGAATAAATAATGACCCGAACCCTGATGCTGATAACAGCTGACCGCATGGTCAAAATTACATTATTCCAGATGGATATCTTAATTGTTCCTGCTCTGGGTTTGGGTTTCCTTTAAACAGAGCTGGCTCTGAGAGTGCGGGGGAGCGGGAGGTGGGATGATTGACACTGAAAGCCTGTTCTTAGCTTTGCCGCTACTGTTAGCGGAGATTCAATGGACTCTAATTTGTCAAAGTTTACTGAAATACCAACCCTATCACAGGCCCTGGCATCTGCTGCTTTTCCACAGCACAGAGGAATCAAAGATCTCCGACAACAAAAAGAAAAAAACAAACTACATTCTGCCCTCATGAGACTCGCTTAGCGCTTAAAGAGGCCCTGCTCATGCAGAGCCATGAACCCATCCCTGATGTACACCGCGATAAGAGCAGCTCCGCAGGCTCGGATCGCAGACAGTTTTGTTCTCATTAGGCTTTGCAAACTGGGGATTCCCGGCACACCAGCAGCTACAGAGCCTCTCCGAGTTCACGCTTTGCTTATTATGCAGCTGTCAAATATCAAATTCTCATCTTTTTCTTAGACGATTGGAATTAATTTCTTTTCACATTGTATATACACACACAGGACTGCGACGCAGAGTAAATGCCAAGAAGTGACATTGGTGAACACTGAGCTCAAAGCAGACACAGGTATTCCATCTTTACCCCTAACCCTGACCCTATCTAATGGACTAAAACTTGGAGGCAAACTATGGTGGGGGGCAGGGGAGTGTGTTCAGGGCATTTTCAGGCCACTGGAGAGGAGTCTCTCCCTTAGTAGAACTTGGGATTCAGGAGGAATAGTCATGGAATGCTGGACCAGCTCTGCACCTTACTGAGTACACCTGAGGGTGCATGGGAGTTTGTCAAATCAGTCTGCAGGTGTTTTGTGAATCTAGACACTGCACTGGACCGCAAACTTCATGGTGTCCTGTGGAGGGTGCTATGAAGTATTCAGTCTCTGCACAACCGCAGAGACAACTTGGTTAGCATTCCTGACATTGAGCCACCCATTCCCGATGGGTGCCGAACTCCAGGGCTGCCCCTGGTAACCAACTCTGAGGGTTAGGGACAGGATTTGTAGGTGCAGCCAATGAACGGAGGCCGTTTGGTTCAGTGATCTCAGGTCTTCACATCGTTCTTTTACCGGCTTTATCGAGCGATAGCCTTCAGCTTCCATTAACGTGGTTTGCAGCCAAGTGCAAAGTTCCTAAAAAAAGTGACCATTTAGTTTAACTGTGATGATAACACTTTCAGACAGTCTCTCCTGGAAGAGGCTCTCAGTCTAAAAAAAAACAAGCTGGAGAGAGAAGCTCGAACCCTGCCTACTTCTCAGCTCCACGTCTCTCCATTTATGGTGTGAAGTAGATTCAGAGAAAGGAAAGGTGTGGAGGGAGAGAGCCATCTGACAAGTGTACTCATGAAGTTGATGTGACAGAACTCATATCATTTTCAGCTTATCCCAAACCTCGTGCTATAACAAGCTGGACTCTCTCTCGCTCTCCCTCTGTGCCCTTTTCCTTCCAGTCCTCGGCTCCTCTCTGCAGTTCCTCCACCTCTGTCATCATTTCTACACACAATGGCAGCAGCAAACTGCATTCCTCACAGCCATACCTCATAGCTCGCTGGCATCACAGACAATGCTGTTTTCAGAGCGGGGTGAAAGAAAGGGCTCGGTGATTTCGTCCGGTTGTTGTTTGTGAGCACAGGGCCTGGAGGGAGGAAGCTGGTGGTGGCGAGGGTGAGGGTGGGGATGCCGGCTGGGTGGGAGAGGTGGAAAAACTCAGTTTGTGATGTAGGTGGGCTGCATTTGAACAGATGTCCCCAAACAAAGGTTGATGGATGACAGGAAGAGGCTGGTACCAGGAAGACCGGGCCAAGAGAAAGCAGACGAACAGGCGCTCGTTTTGTCACTTTTTCTTTTACTTTCTCCTTTATCGCTCCCCCCCTCTGCTTTGTTCAATAATCCCACAAAGCTCTGTCTTTCTTTTGTTGCATTTCCCCCATCATTGTCTTTTTAGTTACAAAACAGTAACAGTAAGTGCTGCACAGTATCGGTGATGAGACGGGGGCACGTTAGGTCAAACCCTGGAAAGGGGAAAGGTTTGAGAACAGCTGAGGCCACGGCTCTCAATCTTACAGCACGTCAAGAGAAACACCCGGACAGTAAAAGGCAATCAGGCGTGATTGTGATTCCCACATCTGCCTGTGATAATCCATGCAGCTAGCCAAGCGTGCACCCAACCCTCTGCCGCCAGCACCCCCAGTCTCATTTACACCCAGTCGCCCCCACCTTATGTCCACTGTACCCGAACTGCTCCTACACCATTTAAAAAGTCAGGTTCATAACGGAAACGTTTTATATTGCAGATAGAAAAGAAACTGCACTAACAGTCTGCTGAACATTAACTTCTTAAGCACACCTGTGCACACCATTCGCTGTCTCCACTGACCCACACACTGAAACTCACAGTACCGCTGATACTGAAAGTCACAGCACAAAAACAACTTTGCTGATTGAAACACATTTAAAAAACAGACTGATTACTTCTGTCATCTGACTGTAGTGACTCACATGAAAACAGTTTAAACCTGAGCGGACACCAACAGGTCTGGGAAGTAAAGTTAACACAGTTAACTAGCAGTACCTGACAGACAGATGGATGGATGATTAAAACAGGTAACACGGGTCAAATGTGGTGACATTCCATGTCCCAGTTGCTAGTCTTGGTAGCCTGGGATCAGTCTGCCAGGGCCTCCGCTCCTGGCCGCCGCCCGGCACACATTGCACCCGACCCCTACGGCGCCTCCTGTGGGTGGCGGGCCTGCAGGAAGATGGGCCCATGTCCCTTTTTCGGGCAGTGCCCGACCGGGCCCCATGGACTAAGGCCCAGCCACCAGACGCTCGCCCTCGGGCACCCTCCCCGGGCCTGGCTCCAGGGCGGGGCCCTGGTAACCCTATCCCAGGCAGGGTAAACTGCCAGGGGGCAAAAGCCCCCAGACAACATAGCCCCTGGGATCCCTGGGACACACAAACCCCTCCACCACGGTAAGGTAGCGATTCGCGGAGGGGTTGTGTTACCTTATTATTGTAAAATCACAGTGATTTAGTGCTCATTAAAATGTGTTCAGTTTTTGAAAACTTATAGTGATTCATGCCATAAATCATGATACACCTCTCTCCCCTCCATAAGCTGCCTTTATAAGTTAAAAGTATCAGTATTGGTATCAGCAATACTGGCCCAAGATTGATGTGGTATCGGATCGATACCAAGATCTGCAGTATCGCACACCAGTATTTACTATGGTCAAATAGCAAGGGTTTCCCCAAAAAAGATATTAAGATATTATCTTTTAGCATATATTTCGACAGGTCTGTGCTACGCAACAGGATTTCATGTTATCCAGGTAACTTCAAGGTTAACCCTTTGTTTTCAGCACCAAGAAGATGGTTATTATTACTTATTACTGGGGTAGATCACCATAGTAATTTATGCTGCAGATGGAATGTTCCAGATTAGAGATCAACAAGTATTAAATCCCTGCCTCCTGTTTGGATTGGAATAAAATACAAATTGTGTGCAGACAGCATAGACCTGTGGATTTAGAACGCATCTCATTCGTTAAGCACAGCTGTTGGAGTTAATTGTTAAATGTTGTCATTATTGTGTTTAAAACTGTGGGTCTTGTATTCAACTGTATGTTTAGAGGAATTCTTTTGTGTGGATCCTTCTCCCCTGCATGTTGGGGGGAGGCTATAGTGTTTTATTGCAGGTACTTTTCATGGGAAGGTTCTGTTTTCCTGTTTATGTAGAGATGTACACGTTTTATCTTTATGGGTCCACCTGTGTTAATGTATGGTGGACCGTTAAGCCATATGTAGGGTAAAGGTCTGATGACCCTTCTGTGATGGGGGATGCTATCACGATGCTTAGCCAGGAAGTCACGCACACTCGCACACATGTACACACACACTCACTCACGCATTCACAGTTGTGAAAAACATTAGTTGGGTTTATGAGATTATTCCATTTCTGTTTCTATTAACATTTTACATAACATCTCAACTCTTTTGGAACTGGTTGTAAATGCTGTCAATCTTGATGGCCCTAAGCCATATACATAACTTCAAAATCTGTTCAGCCAGAGATTTCAGGATGTGGGTAAAAGCTTTCTGAAGCTCATACAGTCAGAATAGCAAGATGAAAGAAGAGGGAAGGGAGAGAGACCACAATTAAGTGGTCCATCAGAAGAGGCAACTGGATCATGTTTTAGAAAGGCAAGAGAGTTACTGTTTTTTTTTTGTTTTTTTTTCTTGCTCAAGCAGAAAATCTTTCCTGGCAATTTCCAAGTTCCCTTCATGCTACCATTTACTTTCACCACAATAAATGCATCCACTTTAGTCAATTACTGACATTATCAGCTCCACTTAGGTTAATGAGCAAATATCTTAAAAGGACATTGAAATAATACTTTTCCATTAGACATCCACATATAATGTTAGTTTATCAATAACAAAAGATGTCTTAAAGAGGGAAGGATACAACAACCGTTGAATCCAATGCAATATGAGATGGCATGATTTGCACACCCCTTGAAGAATGCTGCATGTGTTACACTGTAAAAAAAAAAGAAAAAAAAAGAAAAAATTAAGTTTTTCTTAAAATAGTAGTTCATGGACCTTTCCATAAGTGGTAAAATGGAAAATTCTGTAGATTTACAGTATACTCTCTGTACTATTTATGGACATTTCCTTCAATTATATTTGGAAAATTATACAACTGAACAGATCTAAAGAAGGTGCTTCTGAAATTTGGGTTATTAGAACAAATCAGATGGATGACCAGAACCCTCTCAAGCAATTCATATACACCTTCCCTGTGTTTATGATGTTTGGAGAGACACGTAAATATACTCAACAAAAATATAAACGCAACACCTTTGTTTCTGCTCCCATTTTCCATGAGATGGACTTAAAGATCTAAAATTCATTCCAGATACACAATATTACCATTTCTCTCAAACATTGTTCACAAATCAGTCTAAATGTGTGATAGTGAGCACTTCTGCTTTGCTGAGATAATCCATCCCACCTCACAGGTGTGCCACATCAAGATGCTGATCTGACATCATGAGTAGTGCACAGGTGTACCTTATACTGCCCACAATAAAAGGCCACCCTGGAATGTGCAGTTTTGTCTCACAGCAAAATGCCACAGATGCCACAAGCATTGAGGGAG
>VVHJ01052356.1:0-20488 GCA_015107715.1 Tylochromis polylepis
GTATTTAAAAGTAGAATGGGAGGCAGAGCCTTCAGTTTTCAGGCCCCTCTTCTATGGAACCAGCTTCCAGTTTGGATTCGGGAGACAGACACTATCTCTACTTTTAAGATCAGGCTTAAAACTTTCCTTTTTGCTAAAGCATATATTTAGGGCTGGACCAGGTGTCCCTGAATCCTCCCTTAGTTATGCTGCAATAGACGTAGGCTGCTGGGGGATTCCCATGATGCATTGAGTTTTTCTTTTCCAGTCACCTTTCTCACTCACTATGTGTTCATAGACCTCTCTGCATTGAATCATATCTGTTATTAATCTCTGGCTCTCTTCCACAGCATGTCTTTATCCTGTTTTCCTTCTCTCACCCCAACCGGTCGCAGCAGATGGCCGCCCCTCCCTGAGCCTGGTTCTGCCGGAGGTTTCTTCCTGTTAAAAGGGAGTTTTTCCTTCCCACTGTCGCCAAAGTGCTTGCTCATAGGGGGTCATATGATTGTTGGGTTTTCTCTGTATCTATTATTGTATGATCTACTGTACAAATATTAAGCGCCTCGAGGCGACTATTGTTGTGATTTGGCGCTATATAAATAAAATTGAATTGAATTGAATTGAAGAAGCGATTGTGTCCAGAAGTAGTGTCCAGTCCAACATTTTTATATTTTGCTTTGATACAGTCTATTACATGGCATCTTCTTAGCCTTGCACCATTCCACCTGCACCTTGCTTATAAAATGTAAACTTTCCTATATCAAGGATGTCTTGCACTGCTGCAGAAGCCATAGTGATTTACTTTTCCAGCAGATAACAGTGTCATAGTGTTGCCATTTTGTGTTTCATTAAGTGTGTATTTGTGTGTATGTGTGAGAAAGAGACATGCAGAAACAGTGAAAGACAGCGAAAAACAGCGCGTATTTGTGTGCGAGAGAGAGAGTATCTGAGAAGATGTGAGGATGTAACCTGCCAGATCACAAAAGCCTGAAGGATGGCAAGCACGTATACCCCCCTCTGTCTGCTCCACATATACGTACACTGACATGAAAGCAAGAAACAGTGAGCAGTGTGTGTGTGTGTGTGTGTGTGTGTGTGTGTGCATGTGTGTGACACATCTGGGAGTATAATCAGTGGGCTTCTTTCAAGAGCTGCCAAAGCAAACAGACCAATAAGGAATCCACTTTACAGACCATCGATCTCCGCTGGCCACAGCCAACACAAACACATGCACACACAATCATACACACGGTGGGATGAGCAGCCACATGCGCACAAAAACACACAAAAAAATGGTTACATTCATTCATACAGTCATACAAAGAATAATTCCCACCTACTGCACACTTACAAAGCAAGAAGACAGACAAACTTGGGGAAAACTCAAACACATGTCTTTTTACTGCTCTCTCTCTCTCTCTCTCTCACACACACACACACACACACACACACACACACACACACACACACAGATTTACTCCTAACTCTCATTACTTTATTGTACCCTGCAGAGACCAGTCTTGGGGTGGCTCATAATAAGATAGGCTAATTAGACTGGGTTCTTGGGGAATCCATTTGCCCATTACTGTAACACATGCTGGGACATATGTGTGTCTGCATGTATATGTGCAGGTGTGTGGCTGTTGTATAATGTCAGGCTGGGTCATTTGTACTTGATCGCATGACTTTTCAAAGACTTAAATTTATAATTTCATCAAATAAGTTGGTTCTTTCTTTCTGTGCTGATCATGTCCAGTGAATCCAGATAGAATTGCAGTATTTGCAGGCATCGAATTTGCTTGTTTGAAAATCTGAAAATATTCAATTTAACAGAAATGCTTTGTAGTGGCTTATAATCTCTATCAATAGTAGAACTGCTGCAGTGTTAAATTAGAAATAACTTACTGTACAGAAGCTTAAATGTGATGATAGTAATCTTTTATCCAGGAAGTCATTTTCTTATCAATTTTCCACGGTGTTGTTAGAAAGTCACAGTTGGAATAAATCTTAAAAAGAGTAATAATTACAAAAAACAGATCTATCATTAGTTATGATAGCTAATGATCCAAACATTCACTCAGTCTGTCAGCCCTTCAATTCATCCCTGAATGTGACAACACTGATCATGTCTTCTTGGCACAGAAACTGATGTGAACACCATGTGTGTGAGCAGGAGACTACACTCCAAGAATAGCTTGGTGACATGTTGAGTCTCCCAGAGGAGCTGCGAACCCAACAGAAAGAGGCAAAATGTGGAGTTTGGCACATGCAAGTGTGACAAAGTCTGAGAGGGGATTTCATAACCTCATGGTATTCAAGACTCAATGAGCGGAACCAGTCACCAGTGGCACCAGTGGATCAGACTCTGACCTGTTTAGAGAGTAAAGCGAGCTTTTGCTGTCATATGTTGTGATTTGTTTATAAGGATACATCACAAATAAACAACAAGTCAGCAGTGTTACTCATTCATTTTGTTATAGAAAGACAACTGCCTTCTTACCACTACTACTAGCGTCAACACTTTTGTACCCTTTTTTGTGCCACCTTGTACCTATAACAACATACAATATAGACACAAATGCCATGTTTTCAGTAACTTTGGTGGATATAAGGTGTTCACGGCCTGTTCCTATTACTGAACTTTTGGTTCTAGTGGAAATCTAGTAAAGAAATATTTCTCCAGTTAAATAATTATTAATATATTGCAATCATTGTAGACAAACAAATGTTAAATAAAGATATCTGAACAGCTAAAGGATTATTGATGTAAGCTCATATTCATGTAAATCACTGTTAAAACAGCCAACTAAATATGCTGATAAAATGGAATTAAACTATTGTTGTGCTACCACGATCAACAGGTTGTGGACATTTTGTGCATTAATAGAATGTTAATGTCAGCATTTTGTGCATGTTAGCATCAGAGACTTTATATAAATGGATGTGGCCACCATGACATCGCCCATTGGCTATTTGAGCCTGAGATAAACATTTCTCATCTTCCAGGCATCTTTCTGCCAATGAGAATGAAGCATACCGCTGATTAATGTATGACCTGGTAGTAAATATGTTAGAAGGTCACCTAGGCAACTGGAGGCTGGAAAGTCTGCAAGTGACAAGCTGTCAGCTTCAAAGCAATGTGCAGTGAGCAAATCAGCTTTATGTATTAGCTTCACCTTTAGACCTGGAAACTATGTCCAACCTTTATATACAGTCTGTTTTTAGCATGCACATGTTAGTGTTAATTATTTCAAAGCACCCTATACCTAAGTACAGCCTCACTGGTGATGCTTTTATAAAACTATGTAACCAAAGGGCTTAGTTTCTGACTTAAGCCATTGAAATGTATATGTGAAATCATTATACATGCAGGGAAGTCTACTGAAACAATATAAGACTTATAACTCTGTGCTAACAACCTGCACACACTTCAAAACATCCCAAAATGCATTTCCTCATCAACATCCCTTAACTCTTCATCATGCATGAGAGGCCAAGTGTGATCAGGTAATGGTTCAGCCTACTGTTAAAAAAAACAAAAAGAAGAATTCTGCATTTGTATGGTGTGTGATGTGTGTGTGATATATTTTTATTTTACCCCTCAACATCAGCTGTTGGATTAGTGTGAAAAAAGAACACGTTTAAAATATAGGAATATATGAAAATTTAGTGTGCACTCTTTTTCCTTTGTGAAGAAAGAAAATCATATTACTGTGGATTTAGTTACGGTCAGACACATGTTTCAAGCCAAGTCTTTCAAATATTTCATTTTTCCTGAGAAAGTAAACTTGAGAAATTTATAAAAATGTACTCTTTGGTTAAAACAGTTAAAAGAGATGGCTCATTGATGGGCATACCTGTTCTATTCTTCTTTTGGCTGATCCTTTATTCACAAGAGGTCAACACATAGATCTGTATATTTGATTTGGCATATTCTTACACCAGAAGCTCTTCTGATACAACCCTCCCAAGGGATCTTTCACATATTAGGCGAATGTGATGCAAGAATGTGGCAAGAATGTGGTTGATGGTTCTCATACACAGGAATGATGCATTAATAACAAGAAAGACAAATACTTAAAAACCAGAGAGCAACTGTGGACCTGAAACTGCACAGCTCAGATCTTTGCATTTCCTTAATGAAACATTTCATTTGGAATAATTAACCCCCATTCCTCCAGCCTATCCTCCTTCATCGCTCAGTATTTCTCTCATTTTTTCACACTCTCCTTGCACTCTTGACGGACCAGCAGCTGAGAGAGGAAATTACAATGTTCTTTCCCTGTCTCGCTTTCACACTTGGCTCTCTGCGCTTGCTTCCTGGCAGAATTGGTCAACCATTTGGTTCTTTCTGTTGACATGAGTCACAATAACCACACACATACACCACATGGACTGAATGTATCATTGACTCATGCTTGGATTGACTAAACTGGGGGATTGTCTTGTGTTCTCTCCAGGTGGTGGGTTATTGTGTGAAAGCGCAAGACATCAGCTGATTTGTGGTGTCAAATGAGCCGATGTCATTTTTACACCACCCTTACTACAGTGAGAAAATACAGAAGTATACCCTTTGACAAATTAACAAGTCCAGGATGAGTCTAAGTGTTAAAACAAAGTCACACTCTTTATTAAGACTGATTGCTCTTTCTGAAAATAGGTGAAATCTATTGACCTTCTGCGGACTACTATAGAAAAACTCTGGACAAATAAGACCATCTTCACACCGTCTAAACTACAGAAACACAGTTTACAGTTTCCAACCTGTAACTTGTCTCAGTCAGTCATTCACCTCAGCTGTATAGGTATTGTGTCATGACATGTGTAGGTCAATCTTTGCACTTTCATTTTTCTGGGTTTTCTCTGATGTATTGCTCTTTAACGCTGAATGCCTGCTCAATCACCGAACTTCATTCTGGATGATCCTGCAAATTGTAGAAAGAATCTATTTCACTGTGACACGTTAAAAAAATACATCCACAGTTTGGTGATAAAAACCTGACAAACAATAGGCGATATTACAAACACGATTAATCTTGATGTCAGGAGGTAATCCAACCCTTCAGAATAACCTTTTAGGAATGTGACTGACTTTTCTGGGATTGAATCCATTCTGCTCTGGATTACAAAAATCAATATGTAGTCTCACTCCACGGGACTGTGTTGGTGTTTGCACTCCTGTCAGAGTGAGGAGGCTGCAGTCTGGCACCTGCCTCCTTCATCCTGCAACATAACTTCAAGGACATCACATCACAAGGGAGCCCGGAGGGAGGCATCATGATGTATCACTACAGTGAGTATCACATCTATTCCATCTGAGGTGAGTAAAAGGCTTTATATTTCACTGCAAAACCTAAAGAGTAATAACGCTCCCAATTTCCTCATCAGTAGCTTAGCAATGTGTGAATATACAGGATTGTGTGAGTGTCAGTTTGGGGGTATTCTTTCTGAAAGTCATCCGCAACAGATGGACCTCGAAGGATATTTACTTACTTAATACTGGTTTGACATTTTGGGAAATGGGGTATCCTCATTCATGTTATTGCTTAGTGTTAGATGAAGGTACTTAAAGAGGCCTAGCAGTATTTCTGAAGCTCACAAACTAGTATTATTTCCTTTGTTCACACAATAACTAAATTTGGTGAAGTGCACTATTTCTTAGTGCAATGAATTTCTTCATTTTCCCTTTGGTCTTGTATGTGGTTTTATTAATGAGATGGAGGCAGGTTAAGTGTTTTTTTTCCCAGGTCTTTAGTCTAATCTAACTGGTCTATGATGCAGTTTAAAAGCTGATAGACAAACATGAAAGGGTTATCAATCCTTTCATCTAAAGTCAGCAAGGGCTGTTGCATCATCCCCTTAATAATTTAGTATTTTGTTGGTGAAAACAAAGCTTCTATCTATTTTTCAGTACACACATGCTTATATTTGGCTGTCTGTCTTTTTGAGGATATTTTGTGACATAATGCAATACCTGGCCCATTATCCCAACCATACAACTACAAGCCTTAGCATAAACCTAATTCTAACCTGGAGCCCAAACAAATCCTCAACCCTCAAACAGGCCTTTGAAAGGAGTGTGAAAAAGTGAAGACCAACTGAAAGTCTTCATTTTTTCAAAAGGTCCTCACTCCAGTGGTCTAGAAACTCAACCTGGCCCTCAATATATAGCTAAACAAGTAAACACACACAAATGTGTTTGACCTTGACCAAAGTTCACAAGGTGGAAGACGTTTTTCTGACCTAAACGAAAATCTGATAACTCTAAAAAGAAACTGCATGTATATTTGTAATCGTGCCCTTTTCTCCTTTGTTATGGAAAAAGAAATATCTCAGGCAGTATTGAATTTCAAAGCAGTTTATTTTTGTGTCATCTTCACACACACAAAAAAATCAACAGTGAGAATTCTTTGGTGTTCAAGCCTTACTTGACTGAAGCCAGTGAGGTTTTGCTGTCTAAAGCATTTCTGGAAAATTCTCTCAGTCACTGTCAACTGAATTAATAACTAAAGCAGCTGGACCCATTTGAAGAACAATTTCTTGGAATTCATCTGAACAAGTGTACTATACATAACATTTGCTCTGGAAAGAAACGTTTTCACTGGTGAGACCAAGTACGTCCTTGACTTTTTTTTTTTTTTTTAAAGAAGAGCAATGATCCATTTGAGAGCGAGCTTTTTCCTTTTGAGTGCATCTTGCATGTGAATTATGGCAAGACAGAGTCGTTGTGTCGCGTTTCTCCTCCTTCTCCATCCTTCTCAGCCCTTCCCTCCCTTGATCGCTTACAGCTCTCCGCCCTCAAAGTATTGACAACGCGAGGCGCACGGCGCACAGCGTGGACTTGGAGATGTCTTGGCAGTTACGCGCGACGCCACGATAAACACGAAAGCCTCCTTCAGACCGACAGGGCACTTTGAAGCCGATCTGGAATTACTTGCAACTTTTGATTCGGAAACCACTTTTTTCCACCCTCGTGTCTTTTCAGTACGTTTCCCTCCTCGTTTCTTCCTCTTCACAATATCAGCAGCGGATCTAAATGACTTATCTTTTTATATTATTTCCATTAGAAGAACAGAAACGATGTAAACCGCTTGGGGGGGAAACGAACTAGGTTGAGCAGTATCTTTTTACAGAGTACAGACAGAGAGGATGATTCCGCCGACCAGCACAATTCAGGACGAAAGTGGGGGCAAAGAGGACGAACGGGACCAGAATGAGACACCCAAATCCCCGACGGCGAACGCCAGCCAGCAAGAAAGCAAGGTAGGACTGTCCTGTTGTTGTTGTTTTGTTTTCTTCTTTACCATAAAATTTTTTCTCACTGCACGTCAGTACAACTTTGAATAAGAAATTAAGCAGGGTAAACAAACTTCTTTTAATATGAGATTTAAATGGACTCCAGTCGGGATTAGCTCCCAGAAAGAAGACCGCACATGCCCCCCTCCTTTAAATGATTGATAACACACTGATAAAACATTCTAAACCAACCTGATCTGATTAGATTTAAGGATGCCATAACAAATAATACGAGCTGTAGCTTACAACTGGGTGACAAAACACGAAGATAACGAGGTTAAACAACAGATAACGCTGAGATCAGTTTAAACTCACAGCACAGCAGCTCACATGCTCTCTGTGGTTTTATATGAGAAGTATACTGTGGTGTTTTTCTTTAGATGAGATAATAGAGAATAACCTGCATAAGGCCAGCTCATGTGGGTAATGGTTTTTAAATATACATCAAGCAAGGAAAGGTTATTTAAATTAAAACTGAATTAAAAACGGGAAACAATATGGTCCTAATAATATGTGCATTTTCATAAATAAATAAAAGGCACATGGCTTGGACTTTCTACTGGAAACGAGGCTGTGTGATAGAGCTCACAGCTGCCTCTGGCGTTTTACCATCTATGTGGGTCACATGTTGACCCCAGACTACTACATTTAGCAGTACAATATTGGACTAGTGATCATAGCAGTGGATAGCTGTAACAGCTCTTCTCACCACAACTCCCTTGCTGGGCAGTTGAATCTCATGCTCTGTCTCCTCCTGACAACGAGGTTGTGGTTTTTGTATGATCAAGTTGTTCTTCAGTTTTCTTAGTTTCAGCTGAACCATTTCAGCATGGGAACTTGTACTTTGGCACGTTTCGCTGGATATTTCAGCAGACTCCTGGCTGACTTTATGCAATTTCCAGGCTTCTGCCAAACAACCAGACTCGCTTCCAGCATCATAGGTGATTTGTCATAGAGCAAAAAAGCATTTAAAGAAAGTGTTTAATTTTTCTTACAGTCATGATAAGTATAATAAGTTTCTCAGAAGGCTGAACAAGTTTACAACCATTAAGTAAAGCTGTGTTTGTGTTTTTATCCCTCCTTTAAGAATACTGTGAGGCCTGAACATCACAAGCGCAAGGTGAGCCTCCACTCTTGTGCAAACTGTGGTGCATACTGCTGATATCAGTCCGTCAGAAGAGTCATGATTGCATGTGAATAAAAGTTGTTCACTCCACAACTTTTACTCCACTTAACGAAGTCAGTGCCAAACCAGGTTAAGTCCATCTTCACCCATATTTTTAGAGGGCACTCTTTGTTTAAGCTGCATCGTATTTAAAGTCATTTGAGTTATAATCCCATGTGATAACTGGCTTTGGCGGATTGTGTTGCAGTGCTCTACCCAGCCCCCATTAACCCTCCCTGCTAACAGAGCAGAACTCTTAGAGATTTGGCGCCATCAAAATACAGCATGAGCTCCTCGATGCATGCACACATGCCTTCACTGTGCTTTATTTTATATACATTAAAGCCACAGTATAGCAAAAAAGAGGGCAGTGACCTTTATCATCACACATCATCACACATCTGACAATTTACCGGTAGAAATAGTTTTTCTATCTACTTTTACTACTGTTTTTCTTTACAGGGAGTGTACAAACCATGCAGGAAAACACCTGTAACAGGTTGCAGGAGGATGTATTTGTTCTGTAGGTTCATGATTCTGTGTGTATGCGTTCATGCGTGGGTGATAATGGCAGAGAAAGGGTCTAAAATTGATTGTTTCCAGATTGACTTGTAGGACTGATTGATCTTCACCATAACAAAGCCGCAATGATAAGCACTGTAAGCAATTTGTGCAGGCATGTTCACAAAAATGACAAGCGCAAAAACAATGCACCATGTATGACTGTGTCTGCGTGCTTTGCAACAAACACCGAAGAGGACGAATAAATCCTCAGAGGTGTTTACAAAGGCGGCTATAAAGACAAGTCGGTTCTGTGTGAGAGAATCATTAAGAGTCTTTCCCGACCTATCAGAAAACATAATCTATTTTTTCAATCGGGGATTTATAGCCACACACCAGCCTGGAAGCAGAACCATAAAATCACATTAGAGTGGCTTAGCAATTCTTTATTATGTGTCTGAATACAGATTTGAGTGGGTTTCAGGGGTATACACACTGGTTAAATTAAATGATTTGTCAGCGTGGAGCATTATGAATAGCGTTACTGTAAAGGAGAAGCATAATGAGATTGATAAGGGCTGCTGCCAGAAATGACAGCACAGTGTGTGAGGAATGGTGTTAATGTGATACATTGGCCTAACCAGAAAATCACATTACCCTCCCAGGTAGGGAACCTGGAAAGTTTTCTGCTGAAAGGTGATAAGTTGAGACCACAGTAATAGTCATGTTATCGGGTATTGGGCAGTGAATGAGATTTGCCTGAAGGTTACTGCACAAATGGACTTAGTCGGTCAAAATTTTTCTGTCTCCTCATTTTCTCTCAAGCAGTCGGTCTTTTTCTCTTCTTTGCTCAACATTTCGTGAACTCATCCTCTCCTATTTCAGCTGCAAAGACTCAAACGCTCCCTGTCCTTCAAGACCAAGAGCATCCGCAGCAAGAGTGCCGACAACTTCTTCCGGAATAGCAGCGAAAACAAGACGGAGCTCCTCTCTGACGTGAGCAGCAGCACGGGCCATCTTTGCAACATTGGGATGGCCCCACCACACAGCACCAACCTCCCCATTCCTCCAGTTCCTCCGGCTATTCCCTGCGCTCCTCCTCCCACGTCGCGCTCCCAGCCACGCAACCCGATGCAGGTAGACTCGGCAGGACACTGCTTCATGGAGCACATCTTTAAGAAGCCCACGTTCTGCGACGTCTGCAACCACATGATTGTAGGTAGGGGTAAAAGCACTGCTCTCCTTCATCAGAACATCAAAACACAGCTGAGAAGGCAAATGCCTGATCAGCCCTGCAATCATATCGTGAGAAAATACCTTTCAATAATGAGGTCTCCACCAGGTGTTCTTCCACCAGAGAAACATGCATTAATGTGCGCAAAGGGTTGAATGCAACGTGACATGTGGATTTATGGTCCATTATCCAGTAGTAATAGTTGGCAAAGCTCTAAAACACACATCATGAGTATCTAAACAAAAAAAACAAAGAAAATTGCAGACCTGACACTGAGCATCTGACTTAATCTGTTGACACGTGACCAAAGTATCTCCATCCTTCTGATTCACACACTGAGCCGAGTCCCTCCATCTGTCTGCTGGGGTGTCAGATAGCCAGCAACATCTGTGCCAGCACCTCTACCTGTTTTCCCCTTGCCAGATGTTCTGGTTCCTTTGGCTTAACCATCAACACTAAGGCTCTGTATCTCAGGGAGTCTGCAGTTTGATAATTACAGTCTGCTCAACTAGCCCCTGGTATCACGTTTGGTAGCAGATAAGAGAGATCAGACTTTATACTGGGAAGGTAGGCAGGTTAAAAAAATGTGCATGTAAACAAGCACATAGTTTTATAATTGTAGTTATACCACCAGTTTGATATCTTGCAAGAGTTTCTGCTTCTATTTGTGCAATTATAAGTTGCAGTTCAAGTGCAAAAAGTACTTCACGGTTATGAGGCAGGTGGCTAAATGGTGACATTGCTTCTGTGTCAAGTAGTGGTCCATTCAGGGTTTTCTTACAAACCAAGAAATATTAATCATATTACTGCAGTGAAAAAGAAACATCTGCACGTCTTTGATTGGTTATAAAATAGTTGTGATCAGATCAGGTACACAACCGTCACTCCATATACACAGACTATTATTCCCAGACACCCAGGTTTTCAAATATAACAAAACACATTCATGCCATTTATAAATGTCTACATGTAAATTATATCCATGTCGCACAAGTTTTTGGATGAAGGCGCCTGGACTGCCACAGTGCATAACAATTATCCGTTTGCCTGAACAATGTAAGCATACTTCTTTTACTGTGGTTGGGATAAGATGTTGTGGTGTGGTTGATTTATAAAATGAATACCTTGTAAACAGGCACCCTGTCGCTAGAAAGTCCAGGGAGGATATCCACTTTGGCGTTATTTTACAATAAAGTTAAAGTCAGTACTTCATAATGAATTTTATGAAGTTCTTACCACAGTTAAATGAATTTATATTGGAAAGTGGAGTTGAGTTCCAGAGTTTCATTTTATGATTTTAACCAGATTTTCGCTCTGACGATAAGAAATGCAGAATTAGTGCCACAGTAAAGGGGATTTAGAGGCTTTTCTTAGAGTAACACAGAATTTATCATCACCCAAGGATAGAATGTGAACAAGAGTGAAACTTTTTCTAATGCGAGGCCACAGAAAAAACACTTTTTGCAGTTTCAGTACACATACTGCTACACATTTATGAACATTGTAACATACGCTGGTCTGTTTTATCTGGCGTGGTCAGTGAGGCGCATCCAGTGGCTTTGAATGGGTCTCAGGTGGTGTGTTGGTGGTGAGGATGTGATGCTGAGCTGCCCTGTGATAGGTGCGCTGCCCTCTGGTCCACCCATGAAAAAAAGATGCTGTCCTCGTCTTCAGTTGTCCTACCTTAATGAGAACACTATTGCTCTCTGTCTCTCCCTCCCTGTGTGTATCTGTGTATGTTTGTGTATAATGAGATGCGATGGTGTTATCAAATTCTGACTCAGTGTCCCAGAGTCAAAGAGCAGCACACAGGAGACAGAAGGAGAAATACTAGAGGAGGAGAAGGGCAGACTCAAACTGATTGGACAAGCTTACAGTGATTATTAAATCCTATCGTTTATGGAGTTAGATAATCATGCAATAAGTTTTTATAAAGATGCCTAGATTTGAACATTTTTGCAAATGAAGTTCACATTTTTATATCCCGTCTTGCACCTCTAAAGGTACACAAATAGTGTTGGGAGCAGACATTTGACTTTCTAACAAAATAATTGTATGAGCTTTTATAAAAAAAATATTGCATACACTCAACATGCAAACATATAACAAGGATCTGCTGTTTTTATTTTGGTCACTAGGATCAATCTAATATGAATTGTTTCTATTTCAGTAAAATAAATGCCATATAAATCTATGTGTTTAGTGTATTCATGCACCACCTTTTCACTATTAAATAATCAGAAGTTTAATACATGTATGCTATTATTGCATAAGGCAGACATAAAAGAAATAAACACCCACCTTCTTCCTGTTGGAGTCTTTTATTACCTTAATGCGTCAATTTCAGTGTGTCATTTAGAATAAAAATAGGTTTAATTATAGTATAGTGCTCATTGACTCATTCATTAGGTCTACTAGATGAAGGTAAGGTAGTAGAACAAATAGACTAATTCCTGTTTGAGCAATAAAGATATTAGTTTTTAATTCATTTTTCAAAATGACCTGTATGTAAGAGAGATGCCCGTTTACTTTCACGTACTGAAATTTGGACATGCATAACATTAGTTGTATTCACAGAATAACCAAGGACTGTTTCATTCTTCATGCTGTAATTTTCTGCATCAGCAAGCATCAATAAAATCATTTAAAAGAAAAAAAACCCAACCTCTTAACAAAAGAGCTGTATTCAGTTTTCAACCACACTTTCCTGCATTCATTCCAAGTTTGCTCTTCTTCTCATTCTGTTCCATGCTTGTGTTTTCTGTTATTTATTACATAGTCTCTATGGTACGTATGGCATTTGTACATAAAGCATCCATGGTTGAGGCTCACAATTCGCTCATTTCCCTGGTAATTTTTTGCCTTTTTCAGGCAAGAAAAAAAAACCCTCAAAAATGTATGATTATTCTTGCTCCTGATTTTCTGCGATGACAGAATATGCAGATATGTGCAGAATATGTCACAAAATGTCTGTCAGCTTATAAGAGTTAAACAGTTATTTACTTTCAAAATCCCCTTAAAGACCCAAAGGATCCATCCTCACTCCTGGGATTAACAAAACACATTAATCTCGCTGAATTAACATGCACTAATCTGTGCAATTAAACTCCTTAAATGCACATGACAGGTTTGGTTGACCCAGGAAAGAAATTAATCTTGTGCAAGGAGGTCAAGGTTTTCCCAGTAGAGATGCTGGCTGTGGTATTAAATGACACTTCATTACCTCTCCTAGCGTGATACACATACACCACTCGCGCATGTACTATGTGAGAGTTTTGTTCATGCAGGTGTCAGTGGCGTTTTCGGGTATTTTGTTACATTTCAGTGACACACTGCACTTCACGCACACATCTCACAGGTACCATATATCTCTTTCTGTCACCCAGGATGTAAGCAGTGCGTGTTGTGACAGCCCTGATCATCTCTGATTCTTAATTTATCTATTTTAGTGTTAAATCCAGTAGCTGACGTTGTCTGCCCTGTCTTGAAAGTGTCTCACACACCAGCACACCACTAAAAAAAAACATTATCAAATGCTAAACTGCATGGGTGCCATTGGGGAAAATGTCATCTGGAGAAAGTCGGATCATGAAAAGTTTAAAGACAGTTGTGAACAAAATGTGAACAAAAACTGATGTACTGAAGTTTGAGCACTGGCTCAAAGCGGTAATTTCAGCATCTGTCAGTTGATGGGAAGGCCATTTTTGTTCCAGACCATAGCCTGTATACAAAAGAGGTAAAGCTGGGGCATTACCAGATATTAATTAAAGTTCTCCCATAATTAATTTTTGCTATTTTTGTGCTTTTATTATGGGATGCTAGTGAAAAACCTAAAGCAGCTATGCCTGTAACGTAACGACTTCATGACTTAATACAATTACATCAGATTAGCTGTGTATAAACTTTTTTGAATGAAAACTTGCTATAGACGCCGTTTGAGTAAAAGTTTTTCTGCACCTCTGTGCTGGCTTAATTTTTCAGTCCCAGAGGTTTCCATGTGCTCCAGACTCTTACATCTCAACAGTTATTGTGGCTGTTGACATATAAAAGCCTCTCTACACAATGCTATCTGACATTGTTCAGATATGTGAATAAATAAATAAACAAATCCTCATGCTAACAGATACACTGAAAGGCTACTTGATTACAGATCCTGTGGAAGAAACTAACTGCAAGTCTGCAAGTAAATGTAAAGAAAGCTTCTTGTGGTCAGAGTTTAAGAAGAAGACGAGGTGGAGGGGTTATTGTCTCAGTGAAGGCTATTTGCACGGGAAATCAGGAGGCGTGAAGTAAGAACGATGGCTTAATGGATCAATGTATGACTGAGAGAAGGACTGTAGGGAGGAGAGAGGAGGAAATGGAAGGAGAGAGGTTATGAGGTGAGATGAAGATGGTACAGAAAAGCTGGCAGGAGTCTTGTCCTTTACTGTACTGTAAATGAATAATAAGCTTTAATGGCAGAGTATCCACAAAAAAAGAAAAAGCGAATGCCAGAGAGATCAGCACTGTCACTCAGATTCCCTGCAGCTATAATGCCTTCAGGCCCTGAACGAAAAAGCACCTATACACACACACGCACACACACACACACACATCCAAACTAACATCATTATCCTTCCATTACCTCAGGAGGATGACAGTGTCACCTTCCTATATGTGCCTGCTGAAACACAGCAGTTTGTTCCCTTATTAGTTAACATGGAGGCGTCTCATTATTCCCCCATGTTGGAATGAGTCAGCTCAAACAAGCCGATCAACAACAGCTTGACAAGCGCTTAATTTGCTCCCTGTCCCAGTGCATCCGCAGAGACGGACAAGAGCTTGAATCCGGATGTCTTGGAGATACCGCAGGGAGATTTTTTGTTGACCTGAAGGGAAATGAAACTCGAGGTGCTCGTTAAGCAACACAATCAGTTGACCTGATTTAGAGCGACCTAGAAATCGGCACAGGTTGGTTGTCATTGTCTCTGCGTCTGTCATTGTTGTTCTGTTGTTCTGTGGCGAGGGTTCAGGGCTGGGATCATGTTTCTCTCAGTTTCCGTCTCAGCATCACTAACTCCACCAGCGCAGCGCAGCTCAGCTCAGCTCAGCTCAGCTCAGCTCAGCTCAGCCAAGCAACACAACAGCTTTAAATGGGAAATACAGATACTGTTTTCCACCCATTACTGAGTTTCAAGTTCCTGTCACTGCTGTCCAGATCCAAATAGCTGTGACGCCAGTTTACATTACAGCACATGAAGAGCAGGCAGAGATTTTTCCCCCCTTGTTGGCTAAGTAAACTACACATGAAGAGCTTTGTTTCTTAAGCACACAGTATCCTGTGTTAACAGTCTTGTTGTGGGGGTCAGGTTTCCTCTGATTACCTCTGCTCGGTGACCCTCCTCGAGCTGCTCATGAAACCGAACATGCATTTCTGAGGATGATCTGGACTGAAATCACGACATTGTTTCCTTGCCACAGTGGCGGGTCCACAGTAAACAGAAACGACACATACTGACAACACTTCTGTGATGAAACTTGGAGCAGACAGATCATCTTATGTTGTGTCTGTTCCCTTTGATTCTCACAGAAGTAGATCGATGTTTCCTTTCGCATGTCCACATTTTCACACGCACATATGAGGAGCGTGGGCCTAAGCAGGGCACGTGCTTATTGATTAATCAATGAAGAGCCAGAGCTACATTGCTGCCAGATTCCAACTAATAGTGGCTCTGGGACTTGGAAACATTGTACTCTTTTGTTAATATGAAAGAGCTCTCATAGGATATACAGTGGCTGGTTGTAAGTGATGTTTGTTTTTTTTATCGTGGTATGTACTGTATGTCTCATACCAGTTTATTGATTTTATCTTGCCATGTTAGATTTATTACTCCACAGACTCTCCACTTATTTCATAAGAAGATAAATGAGTCTTTTTTTTTATATCTTGCTTCATGTCACTTGATGCACAGTAGTCATAATAGCTGTCCATTAGCTTAAGCACTAAAGTTATTAGCTTACCAGCTCTGATTTGGACTGATTTATTATTTTTATTGCAAAATAGGTCAAGGCTTTGGCCAACTTACTCGTCTCTCATTTGTATCTGACTGGATCAGGGGGTAGGGGATGATAACTCTGAGCCTACAGGTAAATATGTCATATAACTAACTTCTTTTGGCCTTGGGCAAGAATATGGTCTGTGATTGACAGTGATATCACAGTTGTTTACATTTTTTAGGTTAGGAAGTTGAAACCCTGAACTTCTTACCATTAGGTGCATTAAGCAAGGTCTTCTTCCTTCAACCTCAAATGTGAATGAAAAAAATTGTTTTTGATAATGAACCAATGAGCTAAGTCAGAAGCCGGGCTTCTTGTTTAGAAAAAGCGTTTGTGCAAAGCTTCACTGAAGATTGGCTGCAGCAAACTTCTGAGAGTATGGCAAACAGAGAAAAAGGGCAGGAAGCGTGGGGCAAAGAACTTAAAGGTGTGTGGGGCATGTAGGGATTTATGACATAAGAATGGAAGGGGAATGCTCCTCAACTGTCTCCAATAAATGTGAAAGTTATGGAATTTTCTGTTTTCCTCATTTTCCTCCACCAAAATACCAATATTTCCTACTTTAATGCACTTCTCTACCTGCTGGTATCTTTCTTTGTGAACCTCATTCTGTTACACCTTTATGACTCCACCCTGTCCTTCTCATTTTCGTTTCTCCATCCTTCACTCCGTTTCCCTTTATTTTTCTTTTATGAATCTGACACGCATCTACACACCTGCATGCACAAACACACACACACACTCTTGCTAAATGATTGCACCTGCATTGTTGCATAACTTTTGGATTTCAAATTAATCTTCAATTATCTCATCATCTGTGAGTCAGGCATTAATAAGTGACAGAGAACCGCATACAGGTAGCAGTTTGACGAGCGATATTAACACGGTGGAGATACGCCTGGCTCAGTCACAGTTGGACTGATTTTTGCAGAAGTGCACACTGTGAGTTGCGTTTTGTAAATTTCTGTCCCTGTTAAAATGTTCCACATGTCATTTCACAGGTTTTTCTCAGTGCATGCTGGGAAGGGCTCCAGAAACTAGGAATAAGAGTGTAAAAACAATGAATAAATAAATGAGACGCCGTTCTGAACAATATTTTCATCTCCTCTGCTTTTTTCTGTGTAATTTGCTGTTTGGTTGTAAGAACACAATTTGATTCCAGCTCCCGACATTGCCTCTTTGTCTGTATGTATCAGGCACAACAGCCAAGCATGTGGTGTTCCTGGCAGGAAACACAGCCAAGCACGGCCTCCGCTGCAAAGCCTGCAAGATGAGCCTCCACCACAAGTGTGAGAATGGTGTTGGGCAGCAGCGTTGCATGGGAAAACTGGTAAGATGCATGAAATAAAATAAGAGAAGCCGTCAGACTCTTTTGGGAGACTTTGCCTCAGGAATATAATTATTGATGTCAGTACTGTGGTAGCAGACCAGAACTGGTTGTCTGACCGCTTCCCAGCAGAATGTGCTTATTCAGAAATCACACTCTATGTGTGAGTGTGCAAGTACATCTGTGACCACCATCCATCCTCGTCATCCTCCTCATCATCGTTATATCATCACTCTCTCTGTGTTAGATAATGCAGCTCATCGTTTACAAAAACACTGACCTCGTCCCCTCCTCTCTCAAGTTCTGCCACGCTGCTGTCAGCATAAACCGTTAAAATCTGGACAAATGTGGTCACCCAGAGGCAGCTTCTTAAACCCACTATTGATGAAGTCACATGGGGGGAGGCTTTATGATGTGTTTGACATTTCAGACTAGTGGCCTTACTTTAACACTGAGGGAACTGTGGAATTACAGGGCTGAGTGGTTATTAAGGACCCTATCTGATATTTTATGTGCTCATCTAAAGTCTGTAAAATGCAAATGGACTGCATCTATGCAGCACTTTCCTAGTCTTATCAACAACTGAAGTGCTTCACACTACAAGTCACATTTACATGCATGTATAGCATGTTTTTTATGGTATGCAGCATTGACATGTGGTGGGAGTTTTTGGGGTCCAATATGATACTGAAACACTTTCCTCATACAGACACAAGGATCTGGGGATCAGACTACATGAATGACCTGCTTTACCTCATGATCCACAACTGCCTATCTCAGGGGCTTTCAGCAAAAAATCTACAATGTGCTTTAAATCCAAAACCTGTGTTGTTTCCCTACTAATGAGCTGATGCTCAGGAACCACAACATAGGCAAAAACATTCAGTGATAGAGGTTTTAAATGTGTTCACATGATGAAAAACGTGGAGAAAATAGTTATTAGTGTGTCATTTCGCCCCAAAATGTGGTTTCTCCCCAAGAAACACATCACAGCCTCATTATAGAGTGATAACAACTGAAATTAGTGTTCTGTAATATGATTCACAATCTTTAATGGCTCGCATCATCTGTGAATGAAATTAAAATGAGACCCTGGTTGTGGAATGGGTCTGCCAGGGTGGTCTGGGTGTTTTTACTGGGGAGTTTTCGGCCTGACTTGTAAAAGCAACTGCCAAGAAGCGTTTTCACTTCCATAGCGGTCCAAAAGCTGGCAAACTGGATCGAACTGGGACCTTTTAATAATTTGTGCTCATCCTGCACTGAAGAAAGAAACTGTAGCGCCACGTTTGGTTGTCTACTTGGTGTCCACACCTCAACTTAGCAAATTTGTCTGAAATTACTAAAGGAAATGGAGTAAGTTAAGTTGGATAAAGTGAATCAATGCTTGTAAATGATTTGGCAGTACAGGCAGTCTTTCTCCTTTTTCTTTGTGCCGTCTTTCCACCAGATGCCTTAGAGATGAGGCCTGTAGATATGATCGGCTCTCAGGAGTGGAAAATGAGGTCAAGAGGTCGAGCATAAAAAGGGAAGTTTCCCCAGTGGAGTACAGCTCTAAATTCAACTAACTCTAAACTTGGACTCTTCTGCTGCCATGCTTGTTTCTCTTGGCCTGAGAGCCACTCAGAAAGAAAGCAAGTTAGCTCATCCTTTGAATCTTTACTAACATGAAACCAGTGTGTTTCTGTACCCACTGATACATTTATACAGACCCTGTATCGAGTGCTGCTGATAATTACTGCTATTCAACATGTAGTTAAGCTCTGTTGGTTACATAACATTACTTCAGTTAAATGTTTTACTACAGCTAACCTGGACACAACATTTTCAGTGCTGACAATAATCAGTTAACAACAATTTTTTTCATATTCTACAGGAATGTGTTTTCTTTTTTCCACGTACATGCTATACGGCAGTTTGCAGTATAGTATGGTGGTCACTTGAAAAGAGAAGTTGACGGCTTTTTTCTGACACACTCGGTTTATGTTAATGTTCAGCCCCGACAGCTCCAGTGCAAATAACGTTTCTGGGAGACTTGCCAGTTTGGATCAAACATGATTATTAATCAATATGTGTCAGTTCATTGTGAGTCACTCCGTGAAACGCAGCTAAAACCCTCACGACAGTGCATGTTTTATATATTGGACTTAAAAATCTGCTTCAACAACATGATCCGAAAAGTAGTTTAACTAATTTAACGCATTACTCATGATGAACACAGTGATTCACTTGTCAGCTTTTGATGAGCAGTGTTTATCGCGAATATCAACAATAACAGGGGTTCTGCACAATACTGCAACGCCTCCAAGACTTCCACAGCTTCATCCAGATGTTTTATCGCTTTGTGTTTCCTTTGTACTCAGCGCAAATGATAGTTCAAAGTCTCGGTGCTACGGTCTCTGAGGTCAGACAGGACACGTACTAGATCTCTGAGATGCGGGTACTTTGCCAAATTTGATTTAGCTTGTCAAAAAGGGCTAAGTCACTGAAGTGATTTGCCATATGTTGTCAAGGAAGTAGCATGCAGACAGCGACCCAAATGCAAGACACGAAGGTAGATGATGTGAGACGAGAGCAACCTGTCCAAAAATAGGTAGAGGATAATGGAAAATGTGAGGAGCAGACAGAGAATATACGCTGCACTGTAGACAAATGAAGCAGGATTTCATCTTATCTGGGTACCATTAGGATTAATCCTGGTTTTTCTGTACTATGAAAGTGGTTAGGGTAACAAATGCAGAAAGACCTAACAGGCGTAGCAGGTTATGGTGAAGCTTAGAGATCAACAGGTATGAAATCACCGCTTACTAACCAACCAATTCTCCAGAAAATAACTTCACCGTTCCTGGAAGATCACACACACCTCTGTGCAAGAATAGCAAGACAGTCTAAAGTCTTTGTCTGCCCCTGATGACCATTAGTATTAAATGTAGATTCTTAGACACATAATTAT
>VVHJ01052356.1:20508-43165 GCA_015107715.1 Tylochromis polylepis
TACGACCCCCCCCCCCCCCCGACACCTGTTTGCACATAGACAAAGCCTATGTTTGAATTCTGTTTACATTTCGTCTTTAATCTCAGATCGTTAAACACCACCAAATGTAAATGGAAAATGTAATTATGACACATCAGATTCTCCTGTGCCATAGTGACAGAGTGGTGATGTTCGCAAGTCTGTTCATTCCACAGTTGGCATTTTTTTCCAGCTGTCTTTGCTGCCTCCAGATACACCAGACTTCATTCATTTAGTAGTTATTTCCCAGTCTTACTGACCAAAGAGCTTAGAGTAGTCATACATTCATACAGGGCTTTTAGTGCTACTGCTTTTCCTCTCGCACAAACTCACGCTGCTGATTTGTCTGCAGCAGCTACGTTGCTTTTAGCCTGTATTGTTCGTTTAACCTATTCATATTTTTCCCATAGTACAGTTTTATCTTCTTTTATACAACTAGCCGCTCTGCTGCCAGTACACTTATCAGTAATTGCGATTAGTCAGATGCTGCCAGTGCCACCCCTTTTATCTGTACACCAGAGGAAACCGATTAAGTTAACCTGTACGGCGTTCCAGACAACTCGGACCTCGGATGTCTGAACTGGGGAGTGACGTCACACCTGAGTTCGTTGAGTGCGTAGCAGGAAAAGTGAAGAAAAGCAGGTTTTGGTTTTATTCTTGAGCTAGGTAGAGCCATCGCTAGCAATACAGCACATTCTTTTTTCTTTTTTTTGCGCTTAAAACACCGCTGCGGCACATTCATGGATAGAGCTGGGTCAGTACTCTGTGTATGGTTTATTTATATACACAACGGTGGCAGTACAGATTAAAAATTTTACAGTTTTACTACTGTTTATGTTCAATGCCGCCAGCTTGGATTGTTGACTCTGGGTTGCTGGGGCTGAGTTGAGGGGGCATTCCAGATTTAACTTCTGACTGGGAACTCAGAAACTCTGACTTCTGACTTATTTAGGAACACAGCATCAGTGAGCAGATAACCAGCTTGAACTCACGTCAAGCTTCATACTCTGAGGGCAAAGAGAGAGAGATGGGACTATTTATACAAGGACCAAGACACAGGTGAAAGGGATTACATGGGTGAAAACAATCAGGACAGTTACAAAACCAAGCAAAGCGGGAACCATCCAAAAGACAAATGCTAAACATGGAGACAAGAAGACTCATACTAAACATGAAGACTGAGATGAGGGAACACTTGAGAACAGATCGCTAAGCAAAGGAAGATGAACCGGAGGATGTAATGGAGAGAGAAACGGTGAAGGAACTAAACAGAAATAACAAACTCAAAGTAGGAACTGAAGCTAAAATAGCTAAAGCTAAGACTCCATAAAACAAGACAAGAGACAGCTCAAATGCTAAAATTAAAGCTTATCATACTACGGTATCAATGGAAACATGAACCAAAACACAGGATTGCAAAACTATGAAGCTAAAACAAAAATCCAAGACTCAGTTGTATCAAAAGTATATAACAGGAGTCCAAAACATCAAAGAACAGTGTAATACAACCCAAAGTCAGAACGCAGAAACGAAATTCTCTTGGACCCAACCAAGAGCTACAGTGCAAAAGTCTTGAGCCACCATTCGTTTCTGTATATTTTGCTTCCAAGGAGCCAGACTTCCTTGTAATTTTTTTTAAAGTGGTATTAAACATATGAGATTTGAATGTCCTTCAAGAAGCCTGAAGAATTTTTCCTGAAGATTACTTAATGAAATTACAAGAAAGTTCACATGAATGTGCTTATACCAAATACTGACGTTCACACTTTTCAAGCCAAGGTTTTGCCTTTTATACTCAATTTTCAAGAACTGGGTTTCTTTCAATAATCACTACACGTATTTCCTATTTAAAAAAAAAAAGATTTAAAGAATCTTTTAAAGAAGACTTTGGCATAGTACTTTTTGTGTGTTAGGATCTCTTCCAGCCTGAGATGACTTTTACATCTGTAAAATGACCTTTTACACGTGGTGCCGATTACTTGAAAACCTGTTGGGATATAGCTATAATAATTGTACTGATCCCTTCTAATTAACATATTTTCTGGATACTTGCAGAAACAAAAAAGACATTTTCCCTGGACTATTTTCCCAATAAACAGGAAGTTGACAGACTGAGTGTTTTTCCAGTTTTCTAAAGAAGTTTTCTCACCTCCTTTATGAGCACATTAGCACAGCACCCTTGACCCCCTTCATTAAAGTAGTGTAAAACTGTAATGAAACTATAATTGTCATATACTGGATGGTTTGTAAAAGAAACTTTATCTGCCTGTGACTTTTGGCATTGAGCAGCGAGTGGTATCTTTCTGTTTGTTGCCACGTGAACCAGACGGGCTCCAACAAGCATGCTCTTTTAACCTTTTCCTTAATGAGTTTGGCCCTGTAAGTCTGACGCCTCGTTTCTTGAGACGTGCCCGAAGCGCTCAGGGGTTGCTTATTTTAGCCGTCTCATCACAAGAAGTGTCAAACGAAGAATTAATCAGGACTGATTAGCGACGCCGATTTCACCACCCGCGACTCGAGTACTCGAAATGTAAACAAACTGAATAAAAGGCAACCCTATGAGTAAGAAATGCAGTACTATGTGCACTGAGCCGCACATCCAGTTGGGAATTTAAGCTGCTTTAATCAAGCAACACTGAAAACAGTACAGTATCGATGAATTGCTGCAGTGTGTGAAAATGCAAATATATATATTAATCATTACTGGGTGTGCTGTAGATGACACTGTCTCCAGGAACTAGGCATCATTTCAGTCTTCTGTATGCTTACCAAGGATTCAGACCTGATGGGGTGGTATTGATTAGATGGAACGCAGACAGGTAAGAGATATATAAATGATAAATGTTTGAAGGCCTGGGAGATCGGGGGAAGACTTGACAGGCAGATAAATTATGATAAAAACTTTAGAAGTTTGCCTCTTCGGTTTCATAGCAGTGAACTCCACAAAAGCATTATATGTTATCATCTTTTCTACTTCTGCACATTCAGATTTTAACTGTGTAACAAATCAGCTGCTCTACTATCATGGTCGTGCACAGTTTTAAAACTATACATCATTAGTATGGAAAGAAGTAAAGCTGAATAGGACTAATGTTGCTTCTCAGCTTCAGCTTAATGCAGTATTGAGTGTGGACCGAGTCTGACGTCATTTTGTAAACAGAAACAGCCCCTTCAGCATCTGTGCTCTGCTCCACCCTTCATCCGTCTCTCTAACTATCCTCTATATGTTCGTTTCATCATTTGTTTTGCAGAGTAAGCCATAAAAGCACAGACTATTGACCAGACCAGACCATTCATGCGTACACATTTTTTGGTGCTGCTGTAGTTATTATGTCATTATGGTGTGATGAATATTGTTAACATTACAGAGCATTATCTGTGTATGAAAACTCTTGATTAGTACTGGAATTGCTTTGTAGCATATGCCTGCTTTCCTCTCTGTTTACCTTATGCGCAGGTTACAAAACCCAACACTTATCGAGTTTAGAAAATGATATTCCGTATCCTCCTCACATTGCCACGAAAAGATGAAAACAAGCCGTTTAGCTGAGCAAGCTCCTAGTTTTGCCGTTAGATGCCGTAACTTCATTTAACAAGCTGAATTAGGACAGAAGAGCACAGTGCTATTCAGTATGTGTTTAAGTGTTCATATTTACCTGTTACTTACCTTACATTTGCATTTTTAAACAGGTGCAAATGTATCATTGTTATTACAGTTTTGATACATCTTATAAATGTTGTCATTTGTTGACAAGCCTATTTAAATAGGTTTGTGAAAAATTACAATTTGAATAATGAGCAATGTAAAAATGATACGTCTGATTTGCGGAGTAGTTAGCTTTAAATGTTTGGCTAATTCTTTTGGCAGGTTTAGGATTATCAGTAAGAAATTGATGGGAATTGAGGCTTTAAAGGTTTTCTTTTTTTCATATTGATATTAGGCTCTGCATTCATTCACAGTGTTTGACTTCCATCCTGTGCACCATCCAGTGTAGCAGAACTTTATCCCTGTGAAGTGAGAGCCACATTCAGAAACTCCAAATGAACAGAGTTATATGCAGTATTTAATGGTCAGAGCACTTTACTGCCTGTAGTGCTGTATATCGATTCGTCTCTAATGTTTGTCACCGCTCTGTGTCTTCTCGCTTCAGCCAAAAGGCTTTCGGCGGTACTACAGCTCTCCATTACTGATCCAGGAACAGTATGGCTGCATCAAAGAAGTCATGCCTATTGGTGAGCAGCTTATCTATAGGATACTTTTGGTTCATTTCAACTTCATTCTCCCAAAACTGTGTTTCTACTTGAGCAGTTTCAGAAAATGGATGTACAAGGTTTTACAGTTTGGTAATTTATCACATGGTTTTGATGAAAACATAATATTTGTTTGTGTCTTATAATGTGCTTTTCTAAAGCCTGCGGCAATAAGGTGGACCCTGTGTATGAAGCCCTGAGGTTTGGCACATCACTGGCACAAAGGACAAAGAGAGCCAGCGGTTCTGAATCTCCACACAGAAACTCTGTAAGAACAAAATACCTCTCTCTACTTTTATTTAAAGATTAATTAGATTTTTTTTTGCCAGTTTCTTTTTGTCCATATCATAAAGTATCCTCTTTATTGAAGTATATAAAGACTTTCTATCAGGAAATGTACTACACTTTATATTTTGTCTCACTGTAGCAGACACTGTGTAGCTGATGATCTAAATAGATATTGCTACTGCAGGGCTGTAAACACTACCAATAAAGGCAGTCTGGTCCAGACCTATGACAGGAACTCTCACGTTACAGCTCTGAAGATGAATTAAAATGATTGTTTAGCCAAAGTCCCTTCCGGCCTTTGTCCATCTGCACGTTTAATGCACAGGGAAATCTGTTCTTTATATTGTATCACTGTTAATGTAAGCTAAACTGCATGAGCAGTCTGGATACGTACCTCTGTGTGATGACATTTGAAAGCTGTTGGGTTAGGGCCATTCTGTCCTGTTCTCTGCAGCTGTTAGTGAATGGGCGTATGTGTGTGTCAGTTGAGGCTTACAGAGACAATGTGAGCTCAACAGGGGTTCTCATAATAGTTTCCAAATGTAGACTATGAAACAGCATGTTTACTGCTCTCCAGACTCCCAGATAGCTGGTTATTCTTTAAAAAAGAATGGATTTTTAACTAGTCCTGTGCTCAAACCTTTAACTATCCATCTAACTAATTAGTAGTACATCATTCCCTGTCAGTTTCTGCATTTATCGAATTGAATTTTGCCTGTTCGATTTTGTCTTTGCAGACCAGTGATTTGGATAAGGTTCCAGAGGAAGTTGTGGCTCACAGCAGCAGGCAGGAGCTGTCGAGAAAACACAGCGATGATGGTGAGTATTCACTGCAGTACACAGTGTGCATCTGGATTAATGCCACGTAGTGACAGGAAAAAATGCACTGCTGTTGCTCTTCCCATAAAAGAGAGAATTAAAGAAGGTTGCAACTTCAAATTCTCCATCTATGAACCATCAAAGAAATTTTCTCCTTAAGTCAGTCTTTAAAGTAAGAAATAAAGACTGTTCTGTGAACTTTTCTGTGTTCTTTACTGTGCTTAGCTCTTGATTCAGCAGTGGGTGGGGTTTTCCAGCTGTACAATAGCATCTGTAGTAAAGGGCAATGCAGTGACCCTTTATACTCCAGAGTATTAAGCCTAAGAAGATAGAACTAAATACTACAAAAAGAAGACAGAGCTACAAGGAAAACAGTGGAACATGCCAAGGTGCTCAATTGTATTGGAAAACGCTGTTTGAAGCATGGTGATAATACTACTGAACTAACCGAACAAAAGAAGAAATTACTTCATTTTTAGCTTGTGTCATGTGCTTGCCTTCCAGCTGCTCTTGTTTTATGATTAGCTCGAGTTATCGGGGGAAAAAAGCTAATTATGTTAACTGAAAACTATATGTGGATTTCTATAATTCAGCAGAAGACTTATCACGGTGATGACACTTAGATTTGAAGTGCTACTTTCAGGCCAATGGTTCCCGCTGCTCTTGATTTAGTCTTGATTTTCTTCCACATGTGACAACATTAGATTCATTTTTTGCTTTCTGATACAGTTATACCCTGCTACTTTTAAACTAAGTACAACTTTATTCAGACTGTTTAATTGGGCAAAATTAATTTTGTGTTTGTTTTCAAAGTTTTTACAGTCATTGAGAACGGGACAGAGCAGTACCACCCAGAAAGAAAACTCGACAGTTTGCAGGTGAGAAACCATTATTTTATATTTTATATTTTATAATAGAATTGTTTTCTGTGCATGTGCATGAGTATACTACAACACTGAGCAGTACTGCTCTTGTAATGCGAATTGCTGTGAATTGATGTCGTCGTTCTCAAGCTGAATTTGAATGTGTTTTATATGCAGGGAAGAATTTCAGCATTTTTCTTGTGCTGTTTTTTTGTTTTTCCTTCTTAAAGCTACGTAAATGTCAGATGGACAGACAGAGAGTCCTTGATTGAACGCGTGTTCCTCAAATGTCATGGCTCTGGGTCATTTTGACCCAGCGTTCTGAGTTTCTTGTCTTCTTGTTCTTTGAGTCTTGTTTATTTGTTAGGTTCTCTGTGTGTTTTATGTTTCTTAGCCCTGTATGATTATACTCCTGAGTTTATTCTGCATTTCTAGTCTTGGTTTGTCTTTGTGATTCCTCCCCTGTTAGGTCAGCCTTGTCTGCATGTGCATCTGTCTGTTCCCCTAGTCAGTCTGCGTCTCTGTGTTCTTCCTGTTTTACTTTGATAGTCTCACGTCGGTGCGCGTCATGTTCTGTTTTGCTCTCCCCCGTTTCGTCAGTGCCAGCCTTGTTTTCCAGGTGCTTCCTCTTTGCCGTGTTTTCCTCTTGTATTTAGTGTCTGCGTCTTCCTATGCTCGTCGTCGCGATCTGCCTCATTCCTGCTGTGTGTTCTGCCTGCCAGCCTGCCTAGTTTATTTTGTATATTCAGTTTAGTTTGCTTTTCCTTGTGTCCAGCAATAAAGCTGTTTTGAGTTTACCTTTTGCGTTCTGGAGTCTGCATTTGGGTCCTCCCTTCCTGCCTGCCGCACACAGACCATGACATCAAAGCCAAAAAGCACAACAGTTGTCGGTTGTTCCAGGCCAGTTTAGTTTAAAAAAAAAAAAGACATCTGAGGTACAGATTGATTTTTCACATGCAGATACAATTTGTTGTCTTTTGATGAATTAAAAAAAATGATTTTCAGAGAAGCGCTAAACTGGTAATTATATAGGTAAGAGCGAGAGAAAGTAAAGTGAAGTAAAGTCTATAACTGTCTTTTCAGCAGTTTCACAAGTCAGCAACTCGTACTGTGTAGTGAACTTTTTCACATTTTCCCTCTAAGCTTTCACAGCGTTAGTTGTTTTGGAGCTCAGTCTTACTGTGCATGGTCTAAAGACCTTTGACAACCATTGACCAGTTCCTGAACTTTCTGGCTCACCTGAGAACTGAGACCCTGCCAGCCCGTTCTTCATCCCCGCCTCCATGACTTTGGTGTTTGGATTCGGTCTGTTTATTCTCCACAGTGTAGATGTAGTGCTGATGGTGCAAAATTCATGCCAGAGAAAGAAAAAGGTTAAACCTCTGTGAACGTCTTATCGCCCCCTGTGGAGCAGCCATGAATATTTCATTGGCAGATTTCAACTCTTCTCCTCCTCTCTGTCTTTTCCTTCCATGGTGGAATTTGTGGGAGAAATTTTCTTAGTATTGATGCTCTGTGTAGATATTTTCTATGTGCCGCCATCTATTCTGTTTACTTTTATAGCTTAACATGTTTATCTCCGTTGTCAACAATGGAAAAAGACCACAGATACTCAGACAAACACAAAAATGTGCAAATATCCGTACAAGGGAACACACGCGCACAGATGCACGTATACACACCTCGACTCTACAATATAATCTAGCAGTCCAGTCGTCCATTTCAGAGCTTGAAATGCATTGTGCAGTGTTATCAGACTGGACCGAGCACAGCTGGCAGCAGGCTGTTTGTCTGTCAGCCGACAGCTCCATTAGCTCAGGCTGGCGGACAGACAGATGGAGGCACTGCAGGGTAATGAGCAGAGGAAAGAAAAAAAGGTTGAAAACTGCTTCTTCCCTTGAGAAGGAGCAGTTTTTCAAATTGAGATGAGGGACTCGTGGTCTCAAATGGGAACACATGACAGGATGGCCATCTGTTCACACTTTTCAGGTTTAGTGTTAAACTCTCAGAGATCAATAGCCAGTAAAATGGTCTGATTCTTGCTGATTAATGATATCTTTTTGTTTCTATTCTCTTTTTTTTTTTTAGAGTTCTTGGTACCTTCTCTGTTTTCTTTTAAACTGTTGTGGCCTCTGCTCATTCGCTGCTTCCGGACACATAGAATATATCATCATTTGGAACCAACTTATAAAAACACTGATAAATATGATTCAGGTCTCAGACCTGGAGCCTTTATGTATCTTTCAGCTCATTGTTCTGTGTTTTTTTTTAATTAATTTTTTTGCAGCTTTGCTGTTTTGAATCAGTCTTAGCTCTAAACAGCAGGCAGCTGATTTAATGAAGATTTTCTGATAGCCCACTTTATTTGCCCACTCAGCATACCTAGTTAGAGCTGGATAGTTCCCTCAGGAATTGTAGCCACCAGAGCTAAAAACAGTACTCGACTTACACTCATTCATTAGATGGCCAGCATAACACGAAGATAACACATAACACAGTGATTCCTAAACAGGAGATACTTCTTCAGTTGGCAGAAGTTTTGTTAAAAGATCAACTATTCCAGTTAAACTACTAACTAAGTGGGCATGAACAAACCCGACAATTTGAGTTTACAGAGATTCACCGATTCACCGATCCAAGCTTAGATCATCACAGAAAAGTTTCTTGAACATGCCATTGACTTCACTGTACTCAAGTGGCCTCCATGGTCTCCAGATCTCAGTGCAAAAAAGCACATTTGGGATGTTGTAGAATGGAAGATTTGCATCATGGATGTGTATGAGTAAAAGGAGTAGCAACTAAGAGATGAGCAATGTACGAGTTGTTAGACTAGCAAGCTAGATAAGAATGTTGAAACAGCTAATTGACAATAATTAAGGGATAGTAAACTGTCCAGATTTCATTAAAAACAAGGTCAAATTTACAGTAACCTGTTTTTCACCCTAAGACTGTTCCATTAAGCTCCAACCTCCCACGACCCTGATATAGGCCTAAAAAAACTGATGTTTGAATGAAAGTATAAACAGTAAATATACAAGTAGTATCTACAATTTTCTTTTTTTCCATTTGTCCCTGCTTCTTATTATGGTAGCTCTCTCACAAAGGAGGTTGTTATCTCACCCACCCCGACCTCACATCCACTGATCCTGGCTGCCACAGCATCGGGACCCTCACAAGGCCTGTGAGCTGCTCCTAGTTAGTTGTAATGGATTGCTATTGCCTGATGCAGTTTTCACCCAGCGGTCACAGAGGCACTTTTCCTTGTGGCCGCAGATAACTAAGCTCATCCATCACCCACATTTCCAGTCCACGTGGCTGGTGCTGGGGGAGCCACAAAAGACCAAAACCCACTTTTGTCATTACTGTAAGTTGCCACAATTATAGAAAAGTCTCCTGCTGTTCTAAAACAGCTATTATCTTCTTTTTTTCTTTTTTTTTTTTTAACATGCTGTTGCCATGCAAAAAGAGGACAAGTTATTGTTTGGATGGATTTCATGGGCACAGCAGGCACGATTCAGATTCAAGGTATTGGGTGATGAAACAGGAAAACACACCCACTAGGTTTTATGAGCAGGTGTGAATAGCGCCAGAATGGCGGCATATCTCACTGCTAATTGTGCTAACACCTCTCTGAGAACTTCCTCTCCACCCACAACCACGTCCTGTTTAAACTTCCCAAGTGTTTGTTAAAAAACAAAACAAAAAAACCCCCGATCCTTCTCCCACTCATGTTGATGGAGGATTAAAGGGAACAGATTGTAAAGCAACTTAAGCAGCTCCTCAGTCTATCAGTGTGCTGTAAATACACTAATGTGAATGCCAAAAGACTATTTTAAGATATGACTGGGGAAAAAAGAGACAATAGAGAAAGTAGTGTTAGACTGCATTTGTTAAAATCTTTGTTTTGCCTTGTAGATGGAGCAGAGCATGCTACAGAAAGACGTCCTCAAGCTGAACACGTATGTGGCCTTGTACAGCTTCACCGCCCAGGAGAGCCATGACCTGGAGATGAGGTTAGCTCACATGCACACACCTGCACACATGCTCTAATAAAAAGAACACCTGCACAGGAACTTAGACTGTGGATGAAATATCACTGACTAATTGACTTTGACATATAGTGATTTCTTTAGATAGATCTTTCTTCTCTTTAAAATGAGAAATGCAAACAAAGATGAGGCTCAGGCACTGCAACCCGATCTCATGTAAACATGATGATTTATCATCACTGAAATTCAAGTTAAACTTTCTGAACAAAACAGATGGAATTCAGCGCTTATTCATATCTTCAAAGGTTACCTGCAAGGAAAAATTTAAAACACAAGAAGTCATGTTGCTCAATTCCACTTTGTTCTCTCTTTATCTCGTGTCATTTTAATCTTATATAGACTAATTACTGTCTTCAGAGACAAGAATGGATTCACAAAAGGAACTAATTAGTGTCCTCTTTTCATGTAATACTCCTCAAAGATTTATTTCTCTGGTGTGGCCTCATTAATGTTACCTGGGTGTGTGCCAACATTATTTATTAATATCAAATCTGTTACGTGTCTTCTTAGATTTATCTTTGGAGAGTATGACGGTCTTTGAAAGTCCATTTATAGATCCTTTAAAGGGTCCCTTCAGTGTACCAGGCACACATGCTGTTTCTGAAGGATAACGCTGAGTTTATTGTAGTTAAAATGATGAGACATTCATACTTTTCAAGCCAGCACAGAAGCAGATACCTGCACAATTTGGACACAGATTCCAAAAGCCTCACTTGTTCATGTGTTGTTCACAGTTTGCTCCATACCGAATAGTCATTTTAGTAATAATTAGTGCTGGAAAAAGTCCTAAAATAGGTTGTTTTGAATAGTAATAAGAATGTGAAAAAATATTTCAAAATTCCATCAATAAAAGTAGACTAATAATTTCAAAAACTGCATTTAAAGTGTCAAAAAATTGTTGCATGATATCTAAAGGCATTGCATTGTGGAGCTTGTAGCCTTAAGTGTTCATGCAACATTATTGACTTTATGTGGCTGCACAATTTCAGCTTATTCAGCCAAAGGACCAATGATTTCCTGCCATGGAAGGTGTCTGTCATTCTTCCATTTTCACAGCTCCACTACCCCACCTAGACTATTGTTTTGGTAGATTTTAATTAAACTTGGAGACAGCAATGGGTCACCGATGGTGTCCAAATTGGACTCAAAGTCAAAGTCTCATTTGTTGTTTTCAATGGATTTCACCTCAGTCATTAGTTTGTGCAATACCAATACCAGTGACATGAAAACTTTATAGAGCTTCATGCTTTAAAATAACCTTTGAATATGGATTTTGAGCTCGATAACTTACTACATCATTGATGTTTATTATAGTATGTTGTTCATTGTACAAGTAAGTTTGTAAGCTCGCAAGCCGTGGCATCAACACAATCTTAAGTATCACCTCAGACACCAAAGCAATGTTTAACAGATGTGTGGTGAAACACCGTCTCTGCTGATCTAGTAACACTTCTTAAACACTCACCAAATAAGAGAAAATGCTCCTCAGAACTTGTTGCACACTGTTAAAACGAAACATTTCATCTTCATGTGCAGAGTTAGCCAGCTTATAGCTTACTCCAACCAGCTGAGTGTTGTGTTGTAAAAGTTTTTTCTGTTAAATAAGCACAAAGAAGACTGCTGTGTTGTGTTTTTACTTTGTTGGTCTTCAAACTGTTGTATCAATTAAAATACATCCTTCTTTATCGAAATAAGTGAGATATTACTTTAGGATTACCTGATAGCATAATGATCCTTCCTGCACAGTAAACACAGTAAGCATACTTACTGGCAGAATAATCTGGAATAATCTTCTTGTTACACAACAGCAAGATCGTGTGATGTAATCTGGATTTACAGATTATTCACATATGCATTATTCTAATTTTGAACACACAGTCAGACAACATTGTGTTATGATACTATACAAAACAAATTTTGATTCACTATATATGTAGCAGTCGCTGACGTTTAGACTAAGCAGACTTATTTTGGGCCTTTTAGCCTTTATTTTTGACTGGACAGAGGTTTCTTCCTGTCAAAAGGGAGTTTTTCCTTCCCACTGTCACCGAGTGCTTGTTCAGAGAGTGTTGTCTGATTGTTGGGGTTTTCTCTCTGTTAGTGTAGGGTCTTTACCTTACAAGAAAACATGCCTTGAGCTGACTGTTGTTGTGATTTGGTGCTCTATACTATCCCTCTGAAGTGAATTGAGTTGGTCACCTGCTCTCTACACTTTACAATCAATAGAGCCAAAAAATAACACCGTATTTACTAAAATATTGGTGCAGGCTGATTTTAAGCAGTACATGTCAGTATACACAAGGCAACAAGTTGACAGTCTGAGACAACTTGTTCTTGTTGCTGAGACTTGGGGAAAAGCTGGCGTTTAATTTCCAACACAGCCTATGAGTTCACTGTCTGTGCATTTACAGACATGCCTGATTCATGATGTCAGCAGTTGTTTTTGGTTTTAAAAAACAACTAATTAAAATCACCTGATGTAGCAGTGGTTGGTCTGTGGTCAGAACTGAAAAAGGGTTGCATTTCTGACTCAGAGCTACACAGCTTAGGTGTCCTCAAAATTGTATTTAAAATTGTATCCAAAGATTTATTAACGTTATCAGCAGACGGGGATTTTTACGCACACATACTTGAAGAGTAATTTAAAGTAGGCAGAGCTTCACATGTCTGGCCTGACTTTTTTTCAGTCTGAAATGAAGGGTCCAGGTTTTATTCCCTGCCTTAACCATGACTGATTGGGCGTCATACTTTGAAATAGGCCCTCAGGAAAGTCAGTCAGTCCTTCAGACTAAGTGCCCATTTGTTCTTGCTCTCGCAGAAATCTTCTGAGGATTTAAGGACAAGCGAGCAGGAGTGCACTTGTTCTTTTCATCTCCTTCTTACATGCACACAGTCGTCGGTCCCTCCTCTCCCTCGTCGAGGAAAAAACTTCAGTTGTTACACTTCATTTGAAATTCATTCATCTCAAGTATTCCAACTCCTTCAATGCCTTTATTTCAAACCTATTTTATTCTTCTGAAAGCCTGCATGAAGGATTTTTTTTTTCCTCAGCTGGGCTTATTTCAGGCTGTAATCAATACCTCAAACAAAAACACATAAAACAAAGATGATTGAACTGATTCCTTATTCAGAAAGTTCACATTTCATTTTAATTTTAAAGTTAGGGGGGAAAAAAAGGTTTGTGATTAGTTTCACTTTCCACCACACGCTCTGATTACTTGATTACCTTTGGCCGCAGTGATTGTAATGATGACGAATCTTTTTGCTGTTTAGTAGCACAGCAACCCTCTTCTCACTTTCACAGCTCATTTTTTTCATAATTAAATTATTTGAAGGTAACATTTCCTGTTCTTATAATTGGAACATTAATCTGCATTGTTGCCATCACCTCTCAAGATTTTACAGTGTGGGGCACTTTGCTTTTCTCACCTTCCGTGAATGGTGTTTTTTCTTTTTGTTTTTCTGTGAATCATTTCCTTTTTGAATGACAAAAGGCAGTAAAAGGAAGAAAATTACATAAACCAACACTTGGCACCACTGCGTTGGTCCTTTTGATTTTTATTAGTCAAGTTTAGCCCGTAGCTTTGAACAGATGTTCGTAATTATGGCACACAGGGCAGTGGGATAGACTGATTCATGCGTTTCCTGGATGGATGAAGGAAAATTACTCAGAGCAAACAGGATTTAGGGGCATTACATGCCATTTAAATGTGAAAATACCCTCTCTATGGAAGTCTAAATGCATTGAATGGATCATTATATTTCAGATCAGTGATGGGTTTGAGTATTTTTCCCTTCTTTTCAAATATTTCATGGATGTTTTCATGTATTGCAGAGCAGGAGACAAGATCTTGGTGGCTGATGACTCCAATGATGACTGGTGGAAGGTAGGTATGGCATCACTCTGTTACAGAAAAGTTTCAATAAGTTTTACACAAAGCCAAGAAAAAGCCTTAAAAGAAACAGACCGATAAATGATATAAGTGCGGCTGTGAATTATAGGAGCAAGGAAACAGGGTAACTCGGGACACAAATGCATGACAGATAAATTAGGGAGATGAAAGGGCCGATTGCATGACGGCACAGAGACAGCCTGTCGCCACCAGACCATGAAGAAAATCATCACGCATTTTAACACCATTGTGCTCTGTAGGCTGTAGATAAACAGAGACATCTGGCCAGTTTGGTCTTTAAACAAGAGATACCAAGGAAAGAGACAAACATTAGCACCTGATGAAGCACCTGCATGCAAAGTGAAAACATCATAGTGAACCTAATACATGATTTAGAATAGCACTTACAGCGCTATGTGTGGACGGTTTTTATCAAGGCTTCAATGTAATCATGCCAAATTTTAATCCTCTCATGTCCTGATGTTTTATGACGTCTTCTTTTTTTTCAGGGTGTGATTGAGGACAAGATCGGATTCTTCCCAGCAGCCTTTGCTCATCAACTGCGGGCTGGTGACCAAGTCTTCAGGTGTAACAGGACGTTCATCGGCTGCAAGGAACAAGGCCAGATCACCCTGAAGGAGGGACAGGTACTCCAGGATCAAGCAGATGTGTCCTCTTGGGGGATGAGTAAAAGTTGTTCTAATCTCGAGACAGTATAGTGACGTGTCCAACCCAGTATCGGACAAAACGTGTAACAGACACGCCGGCCCACAGTGTCCATTTCACACTTTGCCTCTCCAAAACGTGAAGTGGGAACTCATACAGAAATTGCATTACCAGCAGGGAGAGACAATATATTTAAATGTATTTAAAGCCACGAAGTCGATAGTAAGCAAAAAGCGTATTAAGTACATTCCAGGGTCCTTAATGGTCAGAATCAATTAAGCTAGGGGGCTAATATGTATTTACATGTAAATGTGTTAATAATGTCTGTTTAAATACGTTCCCGTGATTATTTTCATGTTGGCTTAAAATAAAATAAAATAAAAATGATCTTCATTGACCCAGACCAGTGAAACTCTCTTTCTGTCGTCATCAAACAATATCAAGAAAATCAAGTCACATAACATTGTCTGTAGTTGCACTTTCCCACATGGATATAGTTACAGTACCTGACTGGTTTAGGAAAGAATGGCATCTGGGTAACCATGTGAGAGGTATGACACAACAGCCACTGGCTCGTTGTAGATTCACCAGATAATTACCTACTGTATTCTCACATAAAAGCGGCTGGTCACTAAAAATATTTATTCTTTTCACATGAAAAGCTGAGAAAAGTTCAGAGCTGCAATGATTATGATAACAAAAAGGTTCTAAGAGGGAACACAGGACTTACGTCAGCCTGGATCCAAGCTAGTCTGTAATCAGGTCAGGTATGGGAGATGTTTTGCTGTAACAGATCTCAGGTCTGTGTGTATGTTTAATATCAGGGTGGATTCAAGTACACTCTCTTCATCAAGGCGTTTAACACAGTCATACTTTTTTCAGCTACAGCTGCTTAAAGGATAGACGATAGAGCTGCATGCTTTGGTGGCAGTGTTTGTTTGGGTCAGCTGCAATTTATGTAAGTCACATTTGGATTATGTCCAATATTCTGATTTTTTTTTAATGCAATGCTGAAAACTGCAAACAATCATTCTTATGATTAAAAGTAAAGACATGGGTCCTTTTCATGGCACTTGTGGAAGCCTTTAGCAGTCTTAACATTAGCAGGATTGATACAGGGAGCATCATCTTCATTTTGGGTTGGGGAAGCAATGCCCTTATTATGGACATTAACATTTCCACATTAGACCTGTATCTAATTCATGATCACACCCCAGCTACTACACTGCATCGGATTCACATTATCCAGCAGCTCTTCAGACATCATATTACCTTCCTGCAGCCCCTGCGTTGCCTCTTACCTCCAGTGACTCTTCAATTGTAGACAATTATTCACTGAAAACTTCAAGTGGATTTGGCAGACAGAGGAGCATAATGGCTGCACTTAAATCAGGGCCCCTTTTCCCACAATGCTGTCCAGGGCATGTTGGGACTCTGAGGAGACTTAAAGTAAGCAACCCCCAGTGGAGATTTAACCACCAAACACAAAATGATCCTATGACCCACTCACTCTCCTTCCAGTATCTCAATCCCAAGGGATGATGTTTGTGAGTACTCAGAGCAGGCATGCAAACACAGTGTGCTCTGACCTATTCTGAGTGTCAATGAGTGAAATTAGAGGTTGGAAAAAGGAAAAGCTTGATCATGTTATTATCTTTATTCCTTAAAACACACTCCTGCTCTCAATAATTGATTATTAGTGTGATAACCATTGTATATTTGTAAAAAAAAAAAAAAAAAGCAGTTTATAACTCTTTGCAATCATAAACAAATCAATAATATAATTCCAGATTTGTCTTATTATGGCTATGGCTTTCCAGCATCATGTCTTCCAGTAACTTCCAGTTTAGACCTTTTTGTGCTTTGAGTACTTTTTCTGTTTTATCTGCTTTCTGCATGTCCTATTTGTCGGTAAAGTAAAATTTTTCTTTTGGCTTTCAGATCTGTGTGAGCAGCGAGGGCGAGCACAGCGGCTTCATCAGAGTGGAGAGTGGAAAGAAGAGGGGCTTCGTGCCCTGCGATGTCCTGGAGATCATCTGAGACAAACTTTCAGAGAAATGAAGACCGAGACGGAGAGAGTCAGAGAGAGAGATCAGGATGAGCCACCTGGAGGGAGTTCACCCCATCAGAAACTGCAGTTTGAACTCATAAAGCGGCGCTTGTTTTATCAGCGCACTTTTCCCTCTCAAATCAAAAGGAGAGATGAGAAACTGCTTTTTGTTTGCAAGGAGACGGGAGATCACTGTGTCACTGGATTTTATTTAAATTTATCCTAGATGGGGTTTGTTTTTGTTTTTTTTTTAAAGAAAATCTCCCCTTAGTTTTATCCAGCCTGTTTACTTTTTGAAAGCAGGGCTAACATTTTAAGCCTAAAACACAAACACATGCTTGAATGATTATTTTTCAGTATATAAATGGAAGTCCTTCAAATAATTTAGTTTCTCATGCTTTTATATTATGCTCCAAGCAAAAATAGAGTAAATGCAACACAGTGTAAGCTCTAAGATGGCTATTTTGAATGGCAGAGTGCGCAGCATGGGAGGGCAATGGAAAATAAACTGAAATGAACATGTACGAGCAACTTGTATAAATTGTTTACTGCAAAATTAGATTATTTAAGCCTCCAGTTTGTTCTTTGTCGCTCTACAGATTCCTCCAACAAAAGTAAAATGTGTTTCTCTTATAACAGGTAAGAAACAGCAAAACGCATGAAGGAAAAAAAAGTGCATAAGGGAGTAATTTCAAAAGGGTTTGAAATTCTCCGTGGTCTTCCAAAATAATCGCCCGCACACTCCCAAGCTTCACTGTCCTTTCACTGTCTTTACTTTCAAGACTTGTCTCGAAATGATTATTTTATCCATTGATTTATTAATTGCTTTAATTTTTCATCAAAGATTTACAGTATGGCAGTATAATGAGCGGGACTTCATATTCAGTTTATAGCCAAGTGCATTTACAGCAAGCTGTTGCATCAGAGTAGATATAGTATATCTGTTAAAGGCTGTTCTGCACTGAAACTTGGCTTTATTGAATGTCCAAGGAAACTCTGTACATACTATATGTACAAAAATAAAATTGCTTCTTTATCAAAGTATTCTGCAGAGAGTTATTCACTGAAAAGCTTCACGGTTGGTCTTCTCGCAGCAAAAAGGTCATGGGTTCATCGGCCTGTTCAGCGCGTACCCTTCCACTCACCTTATGATAGCTGACATAGTCCCCAATTATAGGCACAGTTTATTCTAGCTGTCAGTGGAAGTGAATGGTTGTGACTCATTTTCTGATACTGCTGCGAAACAAATTCATCTTCGCAGCAGTATCAGAAAGTGACTTAGGAGGATATGTTCTTTTATCTTACACTTACTTTTTCTCGCTTTTCACATCAGTTTCCAAACTGTTAGCTCAAAGGGTTGTGTTTTAGCTTAATGCATTCTCAGTTATTTAATGCTAAAAATTATGCTTAAAAAAATTAAATCACCAGAAATGATCAATTCTTTTAAGACCCAAGTCTTGTTTTGTGGTGCCTAAAGCACCTTAAGGCGACTGTGGTTGTGATTTGGCACTATATAAATAAATCTGAATTAAATAAAATGATTAGGTCCCATTCTGATTTGAGAAAGAATGAGCCTTAATTGTGTACAAATACTTTTTATGTATTTGTACACAAATACAAATAAAAGGTGAAAGTTGATATTGGGTTTGTGCTTTGTGTAGACCATGTCTTTGTTTTTAATGGATAATGACATAATGTCTGTATGTACTGACACTTCAAACACTTCAAAAAATATAATAAGAAAGAGAGGGGGCTAAAAGTTTGGTAATGCAAGAACATTGTGATGCATGGATGTTAAATGATCCTTAAATGGCATCTGTTAACAAAATGCAATCTGTACACTCTTTTAAAGGACGCTTTCAAGTCTGTAAGCAGTCCTGGTTTATTCCTATCTGATCTACCTCTAAGCAGAGTGAATGCACATCCTGCATTCTGACAGTCTTATTGCACATTCAGAGGCTTCAGCAGCTCCATTAAGCATCTGCTCATGTGTTTAAATAGTTGCCTAACTATAGAGGTTGAGACAACCACAAACAATTTTCTATTTTGGTGTTTCCTAATCTTCCTGTTCTTTGTCTGTAAAATTGCTAACACCCACCAGGTCATCACTGCAGGGCGCCAGCAGGTCTCATATCTTTGACTGTAACGCCCCCTGGTGGCTGATTACAGTAGAAACAACCGTTTGAGGTGAGGCGAGGGACACACAACTGTGGAAGAGAGCGAAACATTAATTATGATTACTTTGATTGCAAAGTTATGTATAAACACACAGAGAGTGAAAGCAGGCGAATGAGGAAGAAACAAGCCTAATATTAAAAATAGAGAGGGTGTCTCTCTCCCAAATTGAAACTGGGAGCTGGTTCCACAGAAAAGCAGCTTGAAAGCTGAAGGCTCCCATTCTAATTTTTTTAAAAACCCTAGGAACCACAAAAAAGCCTGGAGTCTGAAAGTGCAGTGCTCTGAGAGAGCATCACTCTGAGTTGTTTCTAAATTTAGAGATACTGTCGAAATGTAAGAAGGCAGTCCTACACATTTGTTTAATATGCGCATTGAAGGACATGAAGGTCAAAAATGACTCCAAGATTCCTCACAGTGTTACTGGAAGCCAAGGTAATGCTATCCAGTAAGTATCTGCTTTGACACCATATTTTCTGCGATTTTTTAGGGTCAAGTAAAATAAATTCTTAAGAGGCCATTCAGGCCTTTATGTCTTTAAGCCAAAGGTCTAACTAATCAATGTGTGCAATCTGATGTCATAGACAGATAAAAATGGGTATAATCTGCAATCTGCATCTGTGAAAATGTATACTATTACTTGTAAGGGTACTGCCTAAGACAAGCAAGAACAATGTAAATAGTACAGAATTGGTCCTAGCACAGAACCCTGTGGAACCTGAATATCTTCAACACGGCCACCTCCTCCACCTGCCTCCTGTCTTTTTGTTGGAGCTACTGCTCCAACAAAATGTTTAATGCTGTCAACAAAACAAAATAGGAACTGACAGATTGTCCAAAACTTAACTGTCATAACCGACAAACTGTCTGCTTGGAGCTCATGTTTTCTGAATTGAATAGGGCTTACTGATATTTTCATGTGAACATTGTTTAGCTGATTGTCCCACAGCTTGACTGCTTGCTTTTCACCCCATTGTTTGCACAGGATCTGGACTACCTGCTCAGCACTAAGCAACACACAGTTATTCATTTGCTTATGAGCAGAGTGGAAAAGTTAAAGAGCCGTTCACCTTGTGCTTCCTGTATTTGTCACATATTTCTATATTTATGCACTTTTAAAAGAATTTGAAGGGAGTTCATGCAGGTACATGCGATTTTTTCTTTGGCTTAGTTTCGCAATTCTTTCACATCATGTCATTTTGCACATACTCTCCGTCTCTGACTCACAAATACATATACGGATGTACATAATGACGGCACTAACCGTCACCAACAACAAGACTTCTTGTAAACTTTTTTTTCCTTTTCATAAATTTGCCAAATTTGCATTTTAAAGACAGCATGTACAACGTGTGCTTGAATAGGTGTCAAGCAGGAAGATGGTGGCCTGTGTTTCCTTTTCAGCTTTTAACCCATAAAAACCTCATGGGCAAATAAACCTATAAAATCAAAATACATACACAAAATAAATACATTTAAATTATACATGTGGCCAAATATGAAAAGTGGTATGTGGTGTGAGAGGTCCGACATGCCCCGCAGTAATGATGGTGGTGGTGTGGAGACCAAGACCTCGAAAGCTTTCATGTTAAAAAGAAAAAGCGGTGACAACACCGCCCTGGGAATTTTTACTTTAAAACTATACTAATCACCAAGAAAGAATTAACAGATGGATGTGGTTCAGATCATTAAGAAGCTGGTTTAGTGACCATTATTAAAAATGTCGATCTGCAGGTCCCTGGGTTCAGAGTGCGAACATGCTGGGCACCAGATGTAGGTTTATGAGATTTGCAAATAATTGCATTCTGTGTTTCTTCACCTTTTATACAGCATCATGAAGTTATTGGTATTGGGGTTAATTTTCTCAGACAGTTAAGAGTTAACTTAAAAAATGCTGTTTAAGGGTCACATATGTAGTAAAATAAGTGCTAACAATCTGCACAAGCCACAAAGAAGTATAAAAGGCCCAGAAAACAGCTCTGATGAAACAGCATGGACAACCATGAGTCCTGCCATCACCATCGGCCTTCTCTTGCTCTCCACAAGTAAGAAAGTACCAATATTTACTCCACCTTAATGATAATTCAGCTACTTTTCTAAAGCATGCTTTAATTCTTAGCTTTTGTTGAGTCATGGAAGTCTCTGAAGGTCCAGACTGAGGAGGGGATTTTTCCACAGCAGTTACAGCAGCATGAAAACAAGAAAGGTGACCACAACAAAGAGGAGGTGAGAAAGATAAAACTTGACGTTTCCTGTGTAGAGAAGCTTATTTTGTTATTTTGTGCAAATTGAAAGCTTTTTACCAAAACCTTTATCTCAGATTCTGTCGGATGAAGACTTTCCAGGCTCCTGCCGTGTCTGCAAGATTATTGTGTCCAGAGTGCAGAAGCAGATTGGAAGTGATAAGTCAAAGGTAACAAGTATAATATATGGTTGACAGTACTGCTGTAATAACTTCTCAAATTTTTGGTTGTAATTTTTCAAAAATTCCGCATATAGAACCCGACACAGCTGCCAATAAAATACCAACAACTCAAACTGTTGTTGGAGAAGTGGTAGGGTATAGGAAATGATTGAAATGTGTAGAAAAGTCTTCTTCAGCACATAAATGTGATACTGATACAAAAATAGCCCTCTGGGGTTTGACATTTGGGAGGGGTTTTTGGATAACAGGAAGTCATATAAAATGCAGCCAGGGGCAGCACAAATGTGATCCCCTAAAACTGATTTTTAGTTTTATTGTCTTTATTTTCCTCCTATAGTTATCGATTCTGTCACTAGTTAGCTTAGATAAACTAATCTAAGTCTATTAACCGCAAACAACCAACCAACCACATGACATCACGTTCCATACTGACAGAAGATGACGCTAAACATGTTTTTAAAACTTTAAACACTTAAAGTTAAATCCAGCTTCACAGACAATGTTATCTATGCCCGTTTTTGAGAGCAGGGCATAATAGTGTAAATTAGCTTTTATGTGTTAGCATTTCATGTCCTCTTTAACCCTTTATTGACCAAGTATCATACAGGCCGCCTGGACTTATTTGGTTAATTTTGGCTGTAAAAAGGCCAGAAATCATACTATAAGTGAATGCTTATGCCCCTTTTTTTCAGAATAACCTCAGCTTTCAATATCTGGCAGTCATTTTACATTATTGTATTGTTATGACAATGGATCAACAGTTTAAAGTGGAAAAAAACAAAAAACGGACTCTGTTTTTTCAGATTTATAATTAAGTGGAGACTGATATTCAACATGAACAAAATGTAACACAACATCAACTTTAAATATGAACTATACTAAATATGTACAAAAAGTTTTTGAGCCTAGGCCACTCAGTTTTTTAAATATCCAGGCCTTTTGGGGGGCATTGCCACTTCTCCCACACCCGCCTCTCTGCTCCGTGCGTCATCAATTCTTATCTGTGATTGGACCATCGTTGCTCGTGCATTCTAATGATGCACCGTAAAGTTTCGTAAAGCTCGTCTTCTTATCTTTCAGTAACCGTTTGAAATGTCTCTCTAGCCCAACTAGTCGAGGAGCTACGGTAGTGCAAATCACCCATGGTAAAACCGAAGCGG